>JBAJNP010011183.1:0-15188 GCA_036877545.1 Yasuhikotakia modesta
ACTCCCATAATTTGTGCTGTGTCGTTATGTGAGGGGAAAAGGTGGATAGGATAGCTACTTTATGTTAAAGTAATGAATAATCAATATCTAATAATATCCAACTGAATTTTCCTACTGTATCAAATTAAGCAGTGTCTGTATGTTTATACTTAAAGGTAGGATAAGCAGTTTAAAAGAGGTTGGCCAAAACAAGTGAGCACTGCTACTACAGTTTTCTCACCCATTTTGTTTAGCTTGTGGTTTCGTCCTGTGGTTATGTGTCCATGAATTGCACTTTTATTGCGAAAAGGTGTTTTAACATCAAATCATTTGCCATGACATGGCCTTTATGCAGCAATCTCACTATCCAGTCAGTCAGTGATTACCCAGCCAACATTTTTGTTTATAGGGATCTCATAAAGAGAACTTCTTTCAGACAGACTTCCAGAGGACACATCACATAACACTTTTTCAAATGATCTAAAGCAAATTCAAGGCAGCTTTAGACAGAACCAAGGAAATTTTAAGAAGAAAGAATAGAATGTGATGGATGCCTTTTGTCTACAAAGCACCATCCAATCAATTGATGCAGCCAATTAGTGATTCTGCATGTAATATCACAGTGCTTGATGCAGCGCCACCATCAGAACAGATGTGACCCAGGGCAAAATTCAGAGAAAAAGTCCCCAGCTCCCAAACAAGTATTTAATGGACCCCCCTCAATGCAGGGTCTGTCACAATGTTCCTAATTGTCCTCCCTGAAGAAATGTTGCAAATACAACAATAATGAAAGTATTTATAATTTGTTGTGAAAAATGGTACTTTAAATTTAGATAATTTATGAGTTAAATAAAGTGAAGTTTATCAAATCAAGCCTAATTGTGCATTTACGATAACTAAACCTGGGACTTTAAACACCAAAGATTGAGGGTTTAATAAGATTTGCTTGCTTTCATACTTAAAAGAAAAATGTAATTATTTCAGGAACTAACTGATGATAGACAGCATGCCAAAGAGAAAGAGATCTCAGCAGTTTCTGTATTAAGTTTGGATCTGAATTAATTCTTAACAACATCCTGGTACAGGGTAAACTTCTTACTATTTAACAGTGGTTATGTTATGTGGTGGACTCAAAAGCAGGGGCAGAACAATGTGGAATCCAAATCAAACGTTTAATAAAAATAATCTACGAACCAATACAGGTCAACAAAACAGGCCATTAAAACACAAAACACTAACGCCAGACAATAAACACCCAACATAACACAAACACCAGACGATAAACACCCAACATAACACTAACACCAGACAATAAACACCCAACATGAAGCAGCTTATAAAGACACAGACTAATGAACAACAGGTGAGACTGATTACGCTTAACAACAGGAAATCCAAATATGGGCATGACAAGGGACCAAACAGGGGTGTTACAGGTTAAATGACAAAAACAGCCATATTAAAGGAATCCAGTTAGTAAAACTGGGACACACAACATTCAAACAACCTATTACATTTTTGGACAGATTGAAATACCAAAAAAAAAACATCTGAATCTGAATGCAGACTGAACAGAGTTTGGTGTTTCCCCAAAAAGTGTATCAAGTAGGTGGATGGAAACATGGGTATTGTCAGCTTGCCACTTGCCACAGTCTCATTTTTGTTCATGTCTGTTTGTCAATGTGACAACACACATTTAATCTAATCCACAAATAAAACAATGGTAATGCAGAAGAATACTTGGCTACTTATGACACTGGATATTCAGAAAACTAAACACAGGAAAGACTTTGATCTGAAGCAGGTTTAATTACATCTAGAGGAATGTTGGACTAGCTGCAACAATTACTGGTGAACATAGAGATTTTACAGTTAAAGACCCATAGACCAGATATGATAATGAAGACAAGGAGTCAGAAATGCAATTTTAAATTTACTTTTACGTTAAACTAAACATGTGATCATACATGTCACTACTGTCCTCCAGATTGGAGAAGGTAAAGATAGTCTTCCAGTCATTTTTACTAGAACACACAGTTACTTGACATTTATCTATATCAGCATTTCGGAGAACCTGGTATGCTTGTTCTATAGATGTCCAATGTATCAATAGATGCTGTTTCCTTAGATGATCTTCCTCAGTGCTGATCCTGGCATCTCTCTCTGTAACCATAGAGACACACAAGACCTGACCTCTCAAGACCGAGACATTTGTACTCAAAGCATAGTGAATACATCTTTTAGAGCATGTCAGAGGTTTTGGACAGCATGTTGGCTTTAGTTACAGTGGAAGAACTCAGAAAGGGGCCTGAGAGTCAAAAACAGGTAGACAGATACACGTCTCACAAAATCGTCAAGACATCTTACTGTTACCAAAATATATATATTCGCAAACTTAATCACACAAGGTGAACTGCTGATTTAAATGTAATCAAATGAGGCTAAATATTGATTTATTCTTTAAGGGAAAAAGATCATGTTTAATTTAAGTAAATTTATTATGCTGAACATAAATGCTGATTATTAATTGTAAATTGAGAAGATATTTAAATGATATGATTGACAAGAGATGGAGCAGGAGGAACCACCCCCTTCAGAGGAGCCTAGTAAGTTTCCAATAGTTGTGCTTTTCCTCTTTTTTTTCATGTGAACCATGTTGGATCAACATGAGGATGATGATCATATACCGTTTTTAGGGTTGTTTAATCACTACAATAAAAATGATCACACAATTAGCAAAACCTTACACTCTAGAAGCAAAATACCTATCCAGATTTTCACAATCATAAGCACAAGCTCAGCCTAACACTTTTTGCAAAACGCTACACACAGTAAAAGTTTCAACAATTGCAGTGTTCCTGTGTAGCTCAGTTGGTAGAGCATTGCATTAGCAGCGCAAAGGTTGTGGG
The DNA here is from genome assembly GCA_036877545.1 of Yasuhikotakia modesta. Lineage (NCBI taxonomy): Eukaryota > Metazoa > Chordata > Actinopteri > Cypriniformes > Botiidae > Yasuhikotakia > Yasuhikotakia modesta. Next base: position 2,889 of record JBAJNP010011183.1, read on the forward strand.
TTTGATTCCCAGGGAGCACATGTACTGGTAAAAATGTATAACGTGAATGTACTGTAAGTTGCTTTGAATAAAAGTGTCTGCCAAATGCATTAATGTAAAAGTTTTTCTCATGATGCCTTATTGTTTTCTCATGAGTTATTGTTGCTTTAGTTTGTTCCTACAGTTACTGTAAGTGTATACATTTTATATAGTATTTTTGTGTTTGTGTGTACAAATAAAAAAGAACTAAATAGTGAAATGTGTATAGTTTTGACAAAGTGCTTCATTTTGCAAACAAGCTGGGGTGTTCTGCAAATTGTGGTGTTTGGTTAATTGTGTGATGTGTTTTGAAAATAGAGCCCTGTTGTTGTGTTCCTGTATTTTGTGTTGTTTTTTTTGTCCTCTTCTGCTTTCTGTTGTTGTCAGTTGTGGGCAGTTGTGATTTGAGGTTGAGGTTGCTGGTTCGATTCCAGCACCGGCAGATAGCAACTGAAGTGCCCTTGAGCAAGGCACCTAACCCCTGATTGCTCCCCGGGCACTGCAGGGATAGCTGCCCACTGCTCCGGGTGCGTGTGTGTTCACTCCTCACATGGATGGGTTAAATGCAGAGGTCACATTTCGGTTATGGGCAACCGTAACTGACAAACACGTCACTTTCACTTTACTTCTGTTCTCTCTGTCACCTTTATAGATCCTCCTCTGATTCCTCTGGTTCCCGGTTATGTGCATCACATTTATGCTGCCTCGTCACTCCCCCCTCCTGTCCAGCAAGTTACACCTGCCACAAAAAACAACTGGTCCACACCAACAGCTGTATTTGCTCCTGTATCACATTTGTTAAATTCAACTGGTATTCTGTTTTATTTTGATATTTCATTATTTTTGTTACTGTGTTGCTTGTTTTGGTTTTGGTACTGTGTCACTCTGTCATCTTTATATGTCAGCGTTTTGGGAGAAGCGGACAGGTAAGAACGTCACGTGACTTACATTGTGCAACACGCAGGGTTTTTGTTTATGTATAGATACACTAGGTTGGGGGCGAGTGCCACCCACTGTATTAAAAGGTTAGACAGTGTAGTTTAGTTAGGGCATCATTGACGCTGAAGACTTTTTCTTTTGTTCACTTTTGTCTGGTTAGTGAGTGTACTGGCATTAACCCTCTGAGGTCTTAGGGGGTTTTAGGAGCCTGGAGAAGTTTTGACATGCCCTGATATTTGTGCTTTTTCAGTTACTTACTGTATGAACATATACATGACTAAAGTCTAATATCATTTTAAACAGCAGAAACTGGGCTACAATAATATGTTAGCAGCATTTATGTACATACTTTTGTTCTGATGTTTATGCATGTTTAGTAACTAAAAAAAGGCCATAAAACATACAGAAGATTTGTTTACAAGACTTCTGAGAACTGGATGTGGTAGCCTAGAGTGTTTGCTTCAAAATTTTGAAAAACATCATGTTTACTTGCTCGTAGAAAACAATATATTCATTTAAATTTTTCTGTGTCACTTTTAGAGTAGTAGTGCTTTATGCGAGAGGGTGTGAACTGTCCTGCATAATGAAGTGATTCACACCTACGAAGACAAAGGACAGCATAATGAGCTGCATAATGAGCCTTTTCAGACAGGTATGACTGAGAAGGACTGAGGCAGGAAAGATATATTTTTTGGTTGTAGTAGATTTAGATTATTACTATCTAGTTGATAATGATGAAGTGTGATTGTTTATAGATATAGAGATAATGACGCTAGTGTGGTTAAACATTTATTTACATTTACATTTGTTCATTTATCAGACACTTTTATCCAAAGCGACTCACAATTGAGGAATATAAATCAGTGAGTTTGTTAGGAAAAAACACAAATAAACAACATAAGAGTCAAGCTGTTTTGGGTGCAATATCATAAACAGTGGCAGGAAACTTGAATGCAGTAAAATGGGAGACAGCACAAAGTGCATGGGAAACAAAAGGATGTGATTACCACAATGACCTAACAAAGAAACAGCATCCAACGTGAGACAGGCTTGTTTACTTGTTTTTCTTTGGTGCCGCTTGTGTTCCGTTTCTCCCCCTCCCCTCTGTGTCTTTGTTTGCACAGTTTGTTATTTTCATTTTGTATATATTTTTGTATATGTTTCCACCATTCACTTTGTTTACTTCAGCACTTGCAGTTGAGACTCAGCAGTTGTTGGGTTTACCATCATCAGTGTGTGACATCTGTGTCTGTGATACTGTATAAACTAAAGAAAAGAACAGACATAATTCAGTGTTACAAAATTAAAGTTATTTTTCAAAAAAGAAGTAAAGCATTTTGTCAGCAACTTACTTTAATTTCTTCAGTTTACATTTTGGATCCCTCTGAAGATCAGAATGCAGCTTCACTGCAGAGACTCCTGGTTTATTACGGCTCAGATTCAGTTCTCTGAGGTGTGAGGGGTTTGATCTCAGAGCTGAGGCCAGAGCAGCACAACCTTCCTCTCCAATACTGCAGTTATACAGCCTGCAGAGAGTGAAGAACATGAATGATCTTGGAGATGTTTGTAGAAACTTTAGGATGAGTGTGATGTGAGAAAAAAATGTAGAAAGCTCCTGTTGAGTGTTTAGAGTGTTTAAATGAAAATAAATGTCTAAAAAATAAATGTATAAATTCCTGTTCTTTCTGCATAACTGCATTTGCATGACTTTACTCTCACACACTGCTTGAGTCTATAATGAAGTAATGTACAAAAACCAGTGGAGGTTCTAAGATTTTTCTGGGACAAAGGCCATTAAAGGGCCACATTTAAAAGTACATGGTCTACATTGAAACGCATCACATGTATGGTACATTGCACGATTTGCCACTAACAATCACTGCTTGTTAATAAAACAAGTCAGTTCAGCTGTTAATGATTCTTATTTATTTTGTGCATAAACATGCACAGCAATTCTTGACTTTTTGTTAGTCACAACTTGCCCTCACATTTAAACAATTAAACCAGCAACATCATAAACAGAATCGCCACATCTAACATTTTCAGAAATATTTTACATTGAATACAGTCACAGTTTAGTAAATTCTGTCCTACAGCTTGAACCACTGTAGTGAAACCACCTTACACAGATATCAGTGTTTCTACATACCACACACAAACTATCCAATAATAATATAAAACTCACCGTAGTTTCTCCAGTTTACAGGGTGAATCCTCCAGTACAGCAGAGAGCAGCTTCACTCCCGAGTCTCCTGGTTTATTACGGCTAAGATTCAGGTCTCTCAGGTGTGAGGGGTTTGATCTCAGAGCTGAAGACAGAGCAGCACAACCTTCCTCTCCAATACTGCAGCTACTCAGCCTACAGAGAGTGAAGAACATGAATGATCTCTGAGATGTTTGTGGAAACTTCAGGATGAGTTTGATGTGAGAAAAACAATTTATCAAGCTCCTGTTGTGTATGTGAGCATTACTTTACTCTCATACACTGCTTGATGATTTGAGTCTGTTTATGACGCATTACAGACCAACTGAAAAAACAAGTTACGATACACAATTTATTAAAATATTTCCCTTTCTTTTTACATTTTCTGTCTTGAACACTAAAATGACATTCAGACAGGTTGCTAAATCTTAAACATGCTTCATATATTCTCATATTATTTTTTATTGACTGGTAACAGCCAGTCATTTAATAACCAGCTGATCCCATCACACAATGTCATCATTCACATTTTAGTCCCCATCAGATGTGATGTGCTCCCACCAAATCAAGGGGCAAGAAACACAAGGGTGTCATGACAAAAGCTTAAAAACTCCTACAAGGATGACAGGACTGTGAGACGTCTACATCTTTAGCTACAGAATGTGTAATATCCTTTCTGTTGCAAATACAAACTTCAGCAAAATTTCTGCAGTCCTGTTCAAACATAAACTTAGAAAAAGTTGAGTGTAAAGTTTAGTGTGAGTATTTGTGTGATCAAACCCCTGTTGTGTTTCTGTTGGCATTACTTTACTTTCACTCACTGCTTAATCAATTGATTCATAATGACACATAATTATCTTTTTTGTTTCAATTTTCTCTCTTTTGAACACTCACTGCAAAATTGGTTGCTAAATCTGAAGTTTATCATGTTTTCTCATATTTTTGGCTGCTGTAACGAGGTGAAGTTTTCAATCAGAATAATTTACACATTTATTTTTTAATTGACCAGACATTTATATCCAAAGCAATTTACATAAAGAGGAAGCATTTAACACTTTGCCATAAGTATCCATAGTAAATAAATAACCAACAATTAAATTTTCCTCTTTACAAAAATCAGTGTTTCTTCACAATCACATAAAACATATTCAACAATATTATAACTTACTCTAGTTTCTCCAGTTTACAGTGTGAATCCTCCAGTACAGCAGAGAGCAGCTTCACTCCTGATATTCCTGGTTTATTATAGTTCAGATTCAGTTCTCTCAGGTGTGAGGGGTTTGATCTCAGAGCTGAAGCCAGAGCAGCACAACCTTTTTCTCCAATACTGCAGTTATACAGCCTGCAGAGAGTGAAGAACGTGAATGTTATCTGAATATTAATGAAAACTTTAGTGTGAGTGTTTGTGTGCCATGAAGAAAACTCTTGTTGTGTTTCTGTTAGCATTACTTCACTCTCACACACAGGTTGATGATTTGAGTCTATACAAAAGTACAAAATCACACAACACATTACAAGAAGATCCACCGAAAAACTACAAAACTAAATTATGATAAACAATCATCTACAAATCTATTATTCTTCTTTTCGGTTCTCTCTTCTTTAAAACACACAGCGGAAAATGTGTTTCTCACTAGGATCATATTCAGATTTGTTGCTGAATCTCAAATGTGAATCATGTTTTCTCATATTCTGTTTCTCATTGACTGGTAATGCCTACTGTCATGAGTTTAAGTTTTTAATCAGAATGATAAGGAACATTTTTCCTCTTTACAGAAATAAGTTTGTCTATATAACACATACAAACTATTTGGTTATAATAATATTATAACTCACTCTAGTTTCTCCAGTTTACAGTGTGAATCCTCCAGTACAGCAGAGAGCAGCTTCACTCCTGAGTCTCCTGGTTTATTACGGCTCAGATTCAGTTCTCTCAGGTGTGAGGGGTTTGATCTCAGAGCTGAAGCCAGAGCAGTACAACATTTCTTTGTAATATTTGAACTGGAAAGGCTGCAGGGAATAAACAGACACAACAAATAACTCTTGTTCATGTGTCCTTGATTTTCCTTTTAAATTAGGCTGGTTACACACCTCAAGAGTTTAACACAGATTTGTGGCTTGATTGGTGCAACAACCAAATAATTCTCAATTGTATTGTCATTATTTTACTCCTAACTGAAGTCAAAGCCTCCCTGATATTAAACATGTTTGACATTTAAGACTCATAATGTCTTCAGTCTCTACATGCCTACTTAGAAAAATTACACAATATTACATAAAATATTAAATAAAAGTTCATATCATAGAGTCCAGCCTCTCATCACTGTTTAGTGACAGTCAACAACAGAAATGTTTTTTCTTTGCTATTTCCTGTACAGTTGACACCTACAAATTGTGTATTAAGGATGTCAGGCCACTAGTTGGCGTTAACTGGCAATATAGTATCTTTTTCTTATATTTTCAAAACTTAAACTTTTCTTAAGCCTCCAAAACACATTTGTCATGTAAATAAACAATCAAAACAAAACACAGTTTTTTTGTTTGTAGTTAAACATTGTGTTTTGTAAAAAGACACAACAACAACAAATTTAGGCAACAGGAGATAAAACACTCCAGAGCTTCTGTTTTAAACAAATAATAATTCACAAACAAGTAAAAATTAAATTAAAAAGTTACAATATTCTCTGCTATCTTCTCCACTGGACACAACAATATCAAAAATGCAGCTATGAACTCAGTATTTCTTTTAATATAATCAAGAGATCATTAAATATTGAGATTGTATTGGTCAAACATCTCCATGTTGTATGAATTCATAGTTCATCAAACTTGAACTGCATTATACAGTGCCAGAAAAAGCTTGTGTTTCACTCTCCTGTGTTTCCTGTAACAGAATCAAGATCCACCTTCTGTAAAGTTAACCTGCAGCCCTGAACCAACACACCTGCCAGTTAACTTTCAACTGTTTGATAGTAATCTAATATTTACATACCAGAAAACTTACATTAACTTTGATTCAAAGCTTGGAATGGTGAATTATAGTTTAATGTCTTGGATTTCTCACACACAGTGTAGAAGGTGTTTTTTCACGTTTATATCAGCTAATGAATCTCAAGTGTGAATCTTGTTTTCTCATATTCTGTTTCTCATTGACTGGTTATGGCTGCTGTAATTTAATTTACTGTAATTTATACATTTTAAATCAAAATCATAAAATGGTTTTCTTTTAAGATATCAGTGTTTCTTCTTACATGTAAGATCTATTAGAAATTAAAACACTTACCCTAGTTTCTCCAGTTTACAGTGTGAATCCTCCAGTACAGCAGAGAGCAGCTTCACTCCTGAGTCTCCTGGTTTATTCCAGTTCAGATTCAGTTCTCTCAGGTGTGAGGGGTTTGATCTCAGAGCTGAAGCCAGAGCAGCACAACCTTCCTCTCCAATACTGCAGTCATACAGCCTGCAGAGAGTGAAGAAAATGAATGATCTCTGATTATTAACACAAACTTTAGAATAAGTGTTAAATTTCTATCATCCTCCTTTTAGTGTTTCTGTTAGCATTACATTAGTCTACAAGCACTTTAAAAACTTTAATTAAAATTAAAAACTGAAGACTGAAAAACTACAAAACAAAATTATGATAAACAATCATCTGTAAATGTATTTGCTTTGCTTTGGCTCACTCTTTTTTGAACACACAGTGCAGAATGTGTTTTTTGTTCTAAGATCACATTCAGATTTGTTGATGAATCTCAAGTGTGCCTCATGTTTTTTATATTCTGTTCAGACAGACTACAGCTGCTGTAATGAGTTTTCAATGAAAATCATTAAACTTATTTTTTTACATCATTTCTACATAACACAAAGCTATTCAACAACATTACTATTCAACAATAACTCACCATAGTTTCTCCAGTTTGCAGAGAATATACAGAAACAGCAAATAACTTCTGAACAATTCTTTACAAAATTAAAAGGTGATGAGTAATAAGTGTTTTGCTGTTTAGTGTAACCACAATCCTTTAATATATTAACAGGTGGTTTAACAATGTCTCAAAACTATAAAAATCCAAAGGTTATGTTTAGTTTTATTGTTTGTTTTGTTTGTGTGTCCTTGGTTTTCCTTTTAAATTAGGCTGGTCACACACCTCAAGAATTAAACACCGATTTGTGACTTGATTGGTGCAACAACCAAATAATTATTAATTGTGTTATGTCATTATTTTACTCCTAACTGAGTCAAAGCTTCCCTGATATTAAACATGTTTGACATTTAAGACTCCTAATGTCTTCAGTCTCTACATGCCTACTTAGAAAAATTACACAATATTACACAAAATAATAAATATAAATTCTTATCATAGAGTCCAATCTTTAATCCATAGAGTCTCTAATCTTTTTCCAAAGCTCCCAAAACACAGTTGTCACGTAAATAAACAAAGTTTTTCTGTTTATGGTTGAAAATTGTGTTGTGTAAACAGCCACAACCACAACAAATGTCGGCAACAGGAGAAAAAACACTCCAGAGCTTCTGTTTTAAACAAATAATAATTCACAAACACCAAGTAAAAATGCAGTTAAACAGTTACAATATTCTCTGCCATCTTTCTCACTGGACACAACAATGTCAACAATGAATCTATAAACTCAGTATTTATTTTAATATAATCAAGAGATCTGTAAGGGCTGAGACCCAGGAGTACTTGCTGAATCCATTTGCGGACTTTATTGACAAATCCAATACACACAACAAAGACAAAATGAGAAAACAGACAATGTTCAGTACAGGCAGCAAACAATCAGAGTAATGATAAGCAGGTAAAGATCAATAACACAAGATCAGGCAGAACCAGGCAAACAAACCAAACAGGGGTAATCCAAAGAATGATAAATAGGTAACAGGCAGATCATACACAGGATATTAAACAAAGAAAACCGCTCATATGCAAACTAATAGCTGGCAATACTTCACAAAGAAGTGGAGCATGTGCTCCATTTAAATAGTCCCAAACAGAAAATGATTAAGCAGGAAACAGGAAGCAGAGGGAGCAAGGAGTCAATCCTCCTGGTTTATTACGGCTTAGATCCAGTTCTCTCAGGTGTGAGGGGTTTGATCTCAGAGCTGAAGCCAGAGCAGCACAACCTTCCTCTCCAATACTGCAGCCCTCCAGACTGCAGAGAGTAGTAGTAGTAGCCCTTTATTGTCACTTGTCACAAGTACCAGCGAAATTAGCCATCAACCCACCAACACATAATACAAACATACATGAATTGACAAGAATGGGGAGGACATGATGGGAAGACAGGGATATAAAGAAATACAGCATCACATGAGGAAAGATGAGACGAGAAAAAAGGCTAACACCCAGACTGTGCTCCAAGAGAAGCACAGTGTGGGAACAGGAAAAAAAACACCTCAGCAATAGAGCACACAATTAGGACAATTTAACAACATTTAAGACAAGGTAAAAGTCTTTGGGGTTGGGGGGATCCAACGTAGGCGAGCAGCCATCCAGTCCCTGCAGCTGTGGAGAGCGCTAGACACAGACCCGTCTGCCAGGTTGGCGGGAAGGTGGGGAGTTGTTTTTCCAGCAGTAGCCTTAGCCAAGGCCACTGCTGTGAGAGGGAGCCGAAAACAGATAAGAATGGAATGTTTAGGCTTAGGGCGAGTAGCTGTATACTTTCACAAGCTACTCTATTGTCCACACTGGTCTCCAAGTTGATCGATTCCCCTTTGCAGAGCCTCGAGTTTCGCCGAGATGTTATCCAAAACGCGGTATATGGCTGAGATGTTATCCGAAGCACGATTTACAACCACAGTCTGATTCCCAACAGCTCTGCCCAACGCATCAATTTTTTCAGGCAGCATTGTGGGGCTAAGAACAGCCGCCCTGATTTTCTTTATTTGTCGATACAGCAGGCCAGTGCCAATACCAATCAGCAGTAGACCTGTGATCATGGTTCCGAAAAGGTAGATGTCTTCAATATCCTCCACGGAAAGAGCCGCCAGGCACACGACCCGCGAACGTTCCGTCAGGACAATCAGGTTCCCCCGAACCTGTGCTTCTCTTCGAGAAGATGGTGTCAATTGTGTTGAGAGACCAGCTGATCAAATCCATGATTTTATTGAATGGCAGTTCAGAGCAGAGAGAGTCTCTCAAGTGGAGATAGTAGACTTAAGACAAAAACTAAAGAAGCAAAGCAGGCAAGGTCACGAGGAAGGGAGAGGAGAGAAAAACACGCCCGCCCCTGAGGGCGAACGCTGAAGAAGTGAAGAACATAAATAATCTCAGAATTTTAACTCAAACTTGAATGTGAGTGTTTGTATGCCTTGAAAAAAACTCTTCACTTTAGAAAAGCATAACTTCACTCTCACACACAGATTGATGATGTGAGTCTATAAGTACAAGATCACACAACACATTACAAGATCCACTGAAAAATTACAAAACTAAATTATGATAAACAAAAATCTATAAGTCCATTCTTTTTTGGTTCTCTCTTCTTTAAAAAACAAAGTGGAAAATGTGTTTCTCACTAAGATTACATTCAGATTTGTTGCTGAATCCCAAGTGTGAATCATGTTTTCTCATTGACTGGTAATGGCTGCTGTTAAAGATTTTAATTGGAATGATGAGGAATATTTTTCCTCATAGGTCTGCACGATTAATCGTTTATAAACCGAAATTGCGATTTGAAAGGGTGCGATTTTTAAATTGTAAGAGCTGCAATTATTTCGATTTAGTATATATGTTGTTTTTGACAGTTTGCGTCATGCGCATATTAAGTCATCATGTGCATATTACGTTTGATGCAGAGTTTAACCAATAGGGGGCATTTTAGCACTTACTGGCTGAACTGGCAAATAGCGTTAACTCTATTTGGAAAAGATGAGCGAGAACAGCGGTAAATTTCCCAACAAAGTGTGTCTGCAGAAGAGAAACATCCTGCAGACGAATTGGTACCTAAACAAAAAGACACAGCATCAAACCAAAGACAGTGTATATGCTGCTCTTTTTGTCAAAAATCTTTTAGCACATCACACTAAACAATCTAAATGTGAATGTTTTCTTGTTCACCTTTGTGGCTTTAGAATTATTCATGTTCTTTGCACTTTAAATGGAAAAAATGTTTACTGTTGTTGTTTGAACCTTAATGAAGGTTATGGTCAGTGTTTTACAGATGTAAATTGTTTACACTGTAAAGGTAAACAGGTAAAGGTGTCCAATGCGTCATTTGTGATCTACCGGTCGATCGCAAAGGTAGTGTAGGTAGATGCACTGAAAAAAACTTGGTCACACTTGTGCACAAATTGCAGTATCCCCTGCTCCTATCTCAGGGCTCCTATCTCAAGACTCCTATAAGTCTTTGAAGATTTCTGAGTCAAACTGAGATGTAATGCAAAGTAGCAATCAAACTAGTAGATTACATTATTTAATATGTTGTAGTTATGTGTATATGAATATATGTATATGAAAGTTATATGCAAATGAAATTAAAACCTTGACACCAAAAAGGCGTATGTGACTATTTTTAAATATGTAAAGATTTTAGATAAAAAGATAAAAATGTAGAAAACATTTTTGGACTGAAAGATATATTATTATTTATTATTAAGTATTGTGTCATCTGTCTGTGTCAATAAATGATTATATTGGTCAAACATCTCTTTGATGTAAGAATTTATAGTTTAAAGTTGGACCTACTTGAAATTTTCACACAGCTAAAATACTCACACAGCTTTTCTAGAAGCTTTGACCACTGGCAGTAGCCTCAGAAGACATTCTTCTGATGGATCATATTTACTCAGGTTAAACTCATCCAGCTCATCATCTGAGTTCAGCAACACAAACACCAGAGCTGACCACTGAGCAGGAGACAGTTTCTCTCCAGAGAGACGACTGGCACCTGTTCTGCTTACATATGTTTGGACTTCCTGCACTAGAGAATTATCATTCAGTTCATTCAGACAGCGAAACAGGTTGATGGATTTCTCTGGAGAGGGATTTTCCCTTATCTTCTCTTTAATGTAAGCAGCTGTTTCCTGACTGCTGTTAGCAGTGTCTACTGTCTTACTTGTGAGGTCTTTTAAAAGTGTTTGGTTAGACTTCAGTGTGAGACCTAGAAGGAATCTGAGGTAAAGGTCCCAGTGTCCGTTCTCACTCTGTAAGGCCTTGTCCACTTCTTGCTTCAGTAAATTTGTTATACCTGAACTGAACATATTCCTGAGTCCTGTGTTTTGTTGAGAAAAGGACAGCAACTTAAAAAAAGCAGCCAGAAACTCCTGAATGCTCAGATGTATAAAGCTGTAGACGCTCCCCAGGTGCAGACCAAGGTCCTCTCTGAAGATCTGAGTAAAAACTCCTGAATACACTGACACTTCTATGACATTAAGGCCACACTCTCTCAGATCCTCCTCATAGAAGATCAGGTTCCCTTTTTTAAGTTGCTCATAAGCCAATTTTCCTAGTGAGAAAATACTCTGTCTAGCCTGATGAGGATCTATTTCATATTTCCCCTCATACTTTTGGGACTTCATTTTGGTCTGAAAAATCAAGAAGAGTGTGAACATTTGTGTAAGAGTCTTGGGAATCTCTGCATTCTCTGTTTCAACCAACATTCTCTCTAGAACAGTGGCTGAAATCCAACAGAAGACTGGTATGTGACACATGATGTACAGGCTTCTAGATGATTGGAGGTGGGTGATGATTCTGTCAGCCAGGCTCTGAACACAGACTCTCTTCCTTAAATATTCTTCCTTCTGAGGGTCATTAAACCCTCGTACCTCTGTGACCTGATCAACATATTCAGCAGGAATCTGATTGGCTGCTGCTGGTCGTGAGGTTATCCAGAGAAGAGAAGAAGGAAGTAGATTCCCTTTGAGGAGGTTGGTCAGAAGAACATCTACTGATGCAGATTCTGTTATATCAGACAAACTTTGATTGTTGTGGAAATCTAGATGTAGTCGACACTCATCCAGACCATCAAATATAAACATGACTTTGTACTCATCATAATCTGTTAATATCAGTTTTTTTGATTCTATGTAAAAGTGATTTACAAGTTCCACAAGACTGAGATTTCTCTTGATCAAATTCAGTTCTCTGAAAGGAAGTGGAAATATGAAATGAACATCCTGATTT
>JBAJNP010011184.1:0-15185 GCA_036877545.1 Yasuhikotakia modesta
AAACTAAAAACTACTTCCAAAAATATTCGGCTTTGATATTAATGAGTTTTTGGATTCATTGAGAACATGGTTGTTGTTCAATAATAAAATTAATCCTCAAAAATACAACTTGCCTAATAATTCTGCACTCCCTGTATATATGTGTGTGTGTGTGTGTGTGAATTTGCTAATTCTGAGCAAAGGGTAACTACATTAAAGATGCTAAAATATGAGTTAATTTATTTTGGATGCTTTTTGTTACAATATAATTCCCACAGTAAAAATTACATTATTCTATTTTTATAGTTTCTTATTGTTTTGAAATCAAAGTACATCTTAAGTTCCTATTTAAAAAGAGGTTTAGTAAAATCTGTTAACCCTGAAATAATGGAAACTCTGGTATGTCCTGATATAATTTAAAATATATCTGGTATACTGTGCAATGGAGGTATGTCCCCTCTTTAAAGTGTCAACAGTGTTTAAATGTCTCATGTGTTCAGTATACTTATTCATTGTGTACATTGTCTTCACATACAATTAACAATTTATTTTTCCTAAAAAAAAAAGCAACAGTTACAGTATTCTTAGTCCTGTTAGATTTTAATTTTCTTTCAATACTTTACCTGTGACCATACACCTACCTTCGTGTCATTTTACTACTTAAGAAATTGTGTGAAAACAGCTTTAGACCTATGTGGAAAAAACTGCTGCACATTGAAATATGCTAATGATAAGAAATTCAATAAGTCAAATTTTTGAAAAGTCAGGTACCTAATACCATAAGCCTTTTTCCATAAGCCTTACCTGATTTAATTATGTTTTATATATAATTTTAGCTGCTGCCCTATTGTTTTTATGCCAGCTGGATTGCACATACATGAAAATTAATATTACCTTTAATAACTTACCATTCTTCCAGGATTTACCTCTGATATTATAAAAGTGATTAAAATTCTTATTTTACTTATGCATTGACTTAAGCAGTTATTTTTCCACCAGCTGTGTTCCCTTATCTCCTTTGTTTCTGCAGCTGTGTTTCTTTCCTTATTACTATTTTTTTTTTTTTAAATCTTCTTATCAATGTTTTCAGGGACTTTAGCATGCTCAAAAACTCTTGAAACTCAGAACAGCGTCAGAAGAGTCAGTGGCCCTTTGGCAGGGAGGGTGCCAGTATGAGGCACAAAAAGAGAAAAGGGCATATAGCATACATACATGCACCATGCACATACATGTATTGGTCTTGTTGACTTAACTTTCACTCGGCCCAACAAGTCATCAGCCATTTTGAATTTGAATTCTGAAAGGCACCAAACAACATAGTGGTCAGCTGTTAACTTTGGGCAAAAGCTTAGACATGGGCCTGGTGGAGTGTGCTGTGTAGCATCCATTTGGCTAAAATTATGGGTAGTTTTGAATGTATTGTTGTCATCAACTTTTAAAATGACATTTATTAGCCCTGTACAACAGGAAGTCAAAAATAAAGAATTGTATCATCTTTTTTCTCTCCTAGTAGCAAAAGTTGCCAAATTAATGCTAAATTGCGATAAATATGTTGCCATGCTGATGTAATCAATTTGTGACAATAAGTAGAAGTGCCTCATATCTTTTGCATGCATTAAATGAGATACAAAAAACTTGCTAAATATGTTTAGTGTTGTGGGCTGATCATTTTCAAAAATAAATGCATGTAACATCTATGCATTGTTTTCTGAGAATGCTATAAATGGGTTTGTGAAATCTTCAATATTGTTGCCATGGTAATGTCAAACTTTAAAAGCCCATTCAGATATTTTTAAGGTGCTTAATTTGCTTGAAATGGCATGACATTTGGCACAAACATCATAATGGTCAGCAGTTAGATGTGGGCAAAAGATGGTCGGAAAGCACTGTAGCCCCCTCTTTTGACTAAAGTGATGGGACTTTTGAAGGATTTGTGGGATTGTCATCAAATTTGGCACGTTTTATGCCGAGACACAGAAGATGCTAAATTGGAATGAAGTGTTGCCATTACAAAGCAATTCATTTATGTCTTAAAATGTAATAACTGAAGTTTAGTCCTGTAAACTGATGACATAGAGTTGACTATTGTGAGTCACAGTCATAGATAGCACTACCAACTGGCAGAAGAAAAGTTGTCACATAAAATGAAGTTTATAAGAGTTATCTTAAATTTAACTTACGTATATCTTGGTTGATCACTTGGTTTAAGTCACTTAAGTCTTAAGTTGTTGATATCTCGAATGGTGTTGCCATGGTAAGGCAACAATTTATGGCAATAAATAGACCATGGAACTGTTTCATGTTTTTTGCAAGCATTGAGTGATTTTCATAAAACTTGGAAGATATGTTTGGTGTTATCGGCTAATTACTAATGTGGCATATATATTATAGCTGCAGAAAGTGTTTTACTTACAAAAGACAGATTTTAAAATAGTTGTAAATTATTTTTGTGTCGCATGCACCAATTTCTGTTGTACAGAAGTATGCAGACCACATTTGTTGTTGTTCTCATGGTAATTAGTAAGTTCAGAGATCCATTGATCCATTGATCCATAGTTTCGGTGTACATTGTTGTTGTAATGTATTGAAATTGTAATGTAAAGTGGTGTAATATGATTTTATTTAATTTATTGATATCCATATATATTGACATAAACATGAGATGAGTAAGAATACCATGAACGTAAGATGCCATGAAAGTTATTCACCACCAGCTGAAACAATTTCATATAAACCAACAGCTGTTTGAGCGCATTTTGCGTAGTTCACAAAACAAACTAATTACTTTGGCAGCAGTCGATCAACTTAGCATAAAACTTGCAACAAAAAACATGAGTCTTTACTGTGGTCTCTTGTGAAACAAAAAGTTCCAGAGCAGTTTTCATGCTCTTCGTATCAGCCAGACACAGGCAGATCCTTATAAATTCTGTAACACCGCTGAACATTTTCCTTGCCTTTTTATACATTTATCTTGGAGATCATCCAGGAGACAGCAGGACGACTTGGCTTGAGTTTGGCTCCAGGCTTTGGCTACAGGCTGGAGAAACAGAGGATTTGGGGGCTAAAAGGCAGACTTGGTCTAACACTTTAGTAAATGTCTGCTTACTGGGAGCAGGGCCCCTGATCTGGCATCAACAATGGTGAAGGACACTGCAAATTAAAATAATGCCCATACAAAGAATGGATTACTGTGCTTTGATTCATCCTCCTAAGCAAGATTACTTGGCACATCTGGCAATTAATAGTGGTGTTTGCTGAGACAAGCATCACTGTGATTGCTTATGGTTAAGACTTTTAATAAAGCCTAAGTATTATATTTCAACATGTAACTTGTCCAGCACCATATGTGCTACCAACATGAATAACATGAGGCTTGCTAAGGTATGGTCCAATTGTCATGGTTTGTCACTGGAGGTCTCTCTCATCTAAATATTTATTCAGACTCAGACTCCATTTCCCAGCAGTTCACACACTGGGACTGATTACACTCACACCTGAACCCCATTAGACAGACTATTTTAGAACTGAGCTCACCACTCTCAGTGCGAAGTCGTATTTTGTCTCGGCTCACATTTCTGAGTTTTCTTTCATACTGTTTTCAGTATGTAGTTTTGCCTAGATTTGCTGTTTGAATAACTTGAATTGTTGCTGCCTGTTATTTAACTCTGCCTGACTGTGGATTGCTCTGTTATCGCTGGCTGCCTGGTCTGACCTTCTGCCTGTTTTTGCAAACTGTTTTTGCTTTATCTTCTTTGCTGATGTTGCTGGTGATTCAACCTTTGCTTGTTTATTTGCTGATTGAAATAAACTGTATATGGATATCAACCCTGCGTCACACCTATAGAAATCGTGAACTTTTGTAATCTCAATTCACCCTTTGCTGTGAGTTTGTTTAGCTAAGTTAACAAAGTAGATTACTTTTGGTAGACTTGAAGATAAAAATGGTATAAAATGGAACTGGTTCCAGATGTTGTTACAGTGCACAACAGTTAACTAATGCTGGCTAGGTGAACTTCTGAATGTGACACTAAATGCAAACTGCTTTTTTAATTACTTTTTTTAATTACTGTAATAGTGAATTGAGAGCTATCCCAGGCAACAGGCAAGCTATAGCTTCAACCAAGTCACATTCTCACGTTCTGAATGTAAATTATAGACTTTGTGTCTGCATTTGTCTGAAATTAACACATGATTATTCCTGAAATGATTATTTCTCAGGGAGTGGAAATGCCATGGCCAGTGATGCCAACTATTTTAAATGGGAAGTAGCTGAAGTGTCTTTGAAAAATCGCTAAATGTCGCCAGATGATGTTGCACGCTAATTTGCATATTCATGACATCTCTTTGTCATAGTTTTATTCATAGTCTAGTTTCAGTTTCTGCATCTTTATTATGCACACATACTTTTTTTTAGTAAAGCCAAATTCTCATTTAAGCTGTTGACATTCACATGTTTCTGACATCAGACAACAAAACAAGTATGAAATGTAGTGACTGAACATGACTTAGATGCAGCCATTGTGCTAAAACCTAATTTACAAATCTGCAGAAAACACTATAATAATAAGTTAAACACAGCAGCTGTGCAGTGATTTCATTTTGCATCTACATGCTAATCATTAATGGTCCTTCTTTTTTGTTTCCCTCACACAGCGTGCTTCTGTCTGGGTTCAAAAATATGTGCACTACACTATACTGAAAGAAGTTAAGACGTCTAAAAAACAGCATTAGATTTGTTGCTAGTCACAGTAAACATCTGGCAATTTGTTTTTGACTCCACAATTTCACATCTTAGTTAAACAAATGTACTAATTCTATGCACTTACACAAATGCTCAATTATATCTCCTGATTAATGAAAGGCACAAAAATAGTGATTTTGGTGTTGGGCAGGTCTTGTGACAAAGGGACGGGAACTGCCCAACTGTTATTCTTAAATTTTAAACAGTTAATTTTATATGATTTGAAAAATTGTCAAATAATATTCCTCTCACTAAGCAACAATATTTAAAAACAATATCTAAAAAACTGGACCTTCCTAGAACCAAATGGGACCCAGTGTGGCGAAATGAGGTGGAAGTCGCTAATTTGAGATGTTTGTATTAATAGAAAGAGGAGACCATAAGCTTTAAAATGATATTCCAAAGCCATACCTTGAAAGGTTTTAAAGATATACCAGTTTGAATTATGGCTGTATATCCTCTTTGAAAAGAGAGTAGACAGCCATTTTATCCTCAGGTTTACCCTTTTTGAAAACCTGAGAATATCACATTTTGAAGTTTTTTGGTGATATCTTTCAAAATTCATTCTATTTAAATATATAAACTATTTATTTTACAGCTTCATTTGACCAAAGATATTTGTATACATATAAATGCTATTAAACCAGGTTAGAGCTCAAATTATTTTGAAAGATTTATTTGAATTAATATTTTATAATACAACTGCAACACATTTGGCATTTAGACACTAATTATCCATAGTGATCTCCATAAACCTTAACATGAAATACAAATGGCATGTAAACAACAATAAAATATGTTCTCCACGCTGGGATGACAATTTGGATGTCACTTGATCATTTGTAGTCAAATAAATTTTGTGCGTCAGTTCAAATGTTGTGTAAATGGTTCAAGAAGTGTTCCTGTAGCTTGACAGGTGGAGCATTGCGTTAGCAGTGCACAGATTATGAATTCTGAAATTAGCTAAAAAAAGCCCATATTATTGGCTCGAATCTTAAAATGGAATGTTGCGACTTCCAACTAATTTCACCAGATCGGGTCACAAATTTATTTTATTGTTACTTAATGGAAAAATTGAAGGAAATAAACATTCTTACAACCTAAAATTATTAGCTGTGTAAGATCCCCACTACACTTGTGTTACCATCTATAACCCTCTAGCATTTCTGCCAGTTTTAAAAAAATGAAAATGTCCAAAGTCTAATCTAAAATGCTGATCTGTATGTTTACCAAACCTATAGCGCATTTTTGATGACTAACATCTTCCATGTACTTTGTTTTGTCCTGCCACAGTTGTCTATATCTGCGGCCCACTGCAGACATTCTTCCATATCATGAAGCTCTTTGAAGATGAAGTAAAGAACCCAGAGGAATATGCCATCTTCTACCTTGATGTGTTCGCTGAGAGTCTAAGTGGTGATGTTTTAGTGCCCTGGCAGAGCTCCGAGACGCGGTGGAATGATCCTATAAAGTTATTTCAGGTATTGTTTAAATACTCATTAATATCAGCAAAGGTTTCAAGTGAGATTCATTTGGTTGTGTTGAGTCAGTCCAGAACTTTTGTACTAACAGTTTGACTTACCTGCTACCTTATATTGTTGATTATTTTGAAGTACATGTACATGCCAAATTTGAGTGTTATAGCAAGATGGTTTTGACAGCTTTTATTATTGTAACTATTATCCATTTAGCTAAAAAGCCTTCCAAGTCACTTAGAATTTAAATAATCCATTAGGCTTCCATTTACTCAAATTAGCATTTTTGCAGTTTTTTTTTCTTAAGGCTGATTATTGCAGCTCATGGAACATGGCAGGGGCAGAATTCTTCTGCTTTTGTTGATGGCATAAGCAGTGTTTATAGCAGTGACATTGGCCTTATCTATACTGTCTTGGTGTAAATACCATGACAGTATAGTTAAGGTAAACTTATCTATACTGTCATGGTGTAAATATCATAATGTACGAATGTAAAATAAATCTAGGCACTTAAACGTCACTGTGGATTTTATTTTTGACGGAATGACTAATTATTAAAAGTAACATTAAAAGTTACATCCCTTATCATTTTTATTAAACGCAGAGCGATAGACTGTTAAATGGCTTAGCGGTGATTACTAAAGATTTTGAAGAGGAAGTTAATAAAAAAATGAAAATTCTGTCATTAATTACTCACTCTCATGTTACATAATGTTTTGTTTTTATTGCACAAGACACACAAAAAAGATTTCTTGCCATTTCATAAAATAAAGGTTGAATTACTGTAGTCACACAAACACATTAGACACATTAAGCTATTTTAACAATGTCTTTATTAATTTTGTGAGCCTTGAAAGTGGCATTTGTGTTGCTGTCTGTGGGGGAGTCAGAAAGCTCTCAGATTTCATCAAAAATACCTTGTTTTCTAAATCTGTGTTCTAAAGTGAATGTCTTACAGGTTTGGAATGACATAACATGGAGTAATAATTACAGATTTTTTGGCTTAACTGTTCCTTTAACTATATCACAGACCTGTTCCTTTTTGTCAGTTTAATGTACATTAAATACAATCAAATATAATTGCCAGTTGTAAGATATAACAGGTTTTTGAAGAGATCACTTATTCTACACATTCACTGTGCAAAGGCTTTCAATTGTTTTTAAAGTTTTAAGCCTTGTGTGATACCTTATTTATGTTGCACAGTTTTTAGCCAATAAATAAACAGTATTGTATTTAATGGTTTATAATTATCAGTAGACAGACTGACTTTTATTTATGGACCGTTAAATGTATTTATATATAGAAATAATCAACAAAATAAAAACCTAAAAGCAAAAAGAAAGACACATAGAAATGTTTATGTGAGTTTACATAAAAAATGTTTATTTGAGATTTGGAAGTTTATCATGACTTTACACGGATTATTAAGCACAAGCAGTGTAAGATAGCACATGTAAATGCACTCACTGAATGCTGGAACATTTGTGTTTCACTGTTTGTTTTTAAAATAATTTAACAGCTAGCTAACAGCTTGACACAAGCAATTTAAAGGTAAATAGTAAGTACTGTAAAAATGTTTGCAAGGGATGTTAAGAATGTTTCATATGTCATTATCTAAACTAACATTTTGAAATAAACTATACTAACACTCAAATTAAATAAATTACAAAATACAAAGTATCAACTTCACATTTTTGACAGACATTGTTTCTATAATATAATGTACTTTGCTCTTTTGTATAAAATCTTAGCTGCTGGCCTCTTTTTGCTTTGTCTCTTTAGTCTGTGTTCATCGTAACGTACCGGGAACCAGACAGCTCTGAGTATGCAACCTTTCGAAAAGAACTCCACAAGAGAGCAACACAGGATTTTAATGTAAAACTGGAACCCTCAATGGTAAGATTTACTTAGACAAGATCAAGTTCTTTGGCATTTAAGCACGGCCACCTGTCACATCAAATTTAAGCAAAACATTTGTCCAGCCTAGTATAGTTTGCCTTTGGCTCTGTATCTTTCTCTTGAAAGCACTGAATGGACCATTCATCTCTATAGGCTTTGAGGGAACCAAAGTATGTCTGCTCAGGCTTCAAGATCAGATGTGACACTTAAAAGCACTTAAATCATAAGTTTGGCTTTCTTGTGTCAATCTCATTTCTCTGAATCAGCTGTGCTGTTGGAAAAATGTGGGAAGCCACTTCTGTAACTATAAATCATATGTGAACTGAAAGCATGCATGTTTACTTTGAATATATGTCACTCAATTATGAAAATTGTCATAATCTGGTCAATAGCCTATTGTGTGCTTTATTCCAAGAACATAGATTACAACATAGATTTGGGTGACATCCAGACCAACTTTAGTCTTTGTTAAGTGTAATTTTTGTTGTACAAACAAATTATTCTTTTCAGTCAGTGTTTCATTGGTATTTCATTGGTTGAGCCAAGTAACAAACCAATCCAAATTATTTTTTTAAGAGATTGATAAATCTGCTCTAAGATTTAGGTCAATGATTTTGAATATACAGGATGTGCATACAATATGTGTATAATGACACTGCTTAAATCTACAGAGGTCGATTTAAGCAAAAGAGGTCTTTTTTGGTTACACTCACATAAAAATATTTCTATTTCTAAATTCTATATTTTATATTTGTCTTATATTTCTTAGATGTTTACTGTATCAAAATGCAAAGGATATGCAAATATTGAAAGATACATCTGCAGTAATTCAATAACACAGGTTTTTCCATATTTTTTAAAAATGAGTCCATCCTTTGGTGTTCACATAAAACATTTTAATGATTGACAATGTTTCATCTCCAAGCTTTCATGGTAATTCAATTTTACTATACAATGCAAAAGTTTATTTTATTTTCTGTCATGATTTTCTTTCAATGAGAAACACAGTCTGCTAGTGACTTTTCAGCTAGTGTGTGTGTGTGTGTGTGTGTATGAGAAAGAGAATTGTGCTGCGACTTTCAGTTCCAGTCATGCCGATCCAAACTTAATTTTTTTTCTTTCGTCTGCAGATTCCAAAATAAGATATTTTGTAGATTGTATAAACTGTTACTTCTTTTACTAACTTAAATGGGCTTCACAATTTTCCATCTCAAACATTCTTAAAATGTTTTACTTTGGGTTCCGCAGATGTTAACGCCATGTTGACAGACATAATTAGATATTAGTATTAGTTTTATGTCTGTCTCATTTCTAGTTGCCAAAAGGACATCTTAAGTTAAAATGGACACCTCTTACCCTTGTATTTGCACAGAATGTCACACAGCTTTAGAATATTTCCCTATATAAAAACTGTACAAAAACTGTATTGAATCTGTTCTGCTTTCCTTAGATGGATTTTATTGCTGGCTGTTTCCATGATGGTTTTTTGCTATATGCACAAGCCCTCAGTGAAGCGTTAACAGACGGAGTGTCTCAGAACGACGGAATCAACATCACTGTGAGAATGCAAAACCGCAGGATCTGGGGTGTGTTTAATGCAATTACTGCATTTTCTGACTCAAATGCAAAGATACGTGTGCCTGATAGAAGCATTTGAAATATGACCCCATGATGCTTTGGCATTTGTAATTATTAAAACGATCATAGATTACAACACAAACTCTTCAGTTTGGGGAAGTCATGGCAAGTATCCAGTGTTTAGCAGCAGTGTTTGGCAGCTTTGCTCAGAGTCTTTGTAAAGTGAGCTTTTAAAAGCTCTTGTGAGGTTGATGTTGGTAAACTCACAGCCTCGCTTACAGGGAGTGTAGGGTTCAGAGCCCTTGATTGAGAGCATGTCCCAGCCAGGTTTTGGATGGAAAATCTGTTTCTAATACACAACCCATCTGCTGAGCTTTCTCCCATGAGAACACTACACACACTGTGCCAAACACACACAGGAATCAGGCAGAACATTGCCTGCTGGGTTCATGAAGGAGAAATGAGGAGTTTGTTGTATTCCCTGTCAATAATAAGCACTTCAGTAAATGTTAATGGGAGACGTTTATTGGAACATGTTTTACTTAGAATTTTTGTGACATTGTGAATCAATTTAGCATGAGAAATTCTGT
This sequence comes from Yasuhikotakia modesta, assembly GCA_036877545.1. NCBI lineage: Eukaryota > Metazoa > Chordata > Actinopteri > Cypriniformes > Botiidae > Yasuhikotakia > Yasuhikotakia modesta. The sequence goes on from JBAJNP010011184.1 coordinate 10,264, forward strand.
AGCAAACATAGATTTATTGCTGCTAAATGTTTTTGTATGTCTGGTACATTCATTGATTCAACTCAACAAATCAAGAAGGATAATTCACAGTTGATATCTCAATTGTATCTTCTAGACAGCTGTAATTACAACTTCTTTAGAGTTTATGAGATTATCATAATATGTCTCTCAAACTGTGAAACTCATCTGCATTTAAAGTCACATACTTCAGTTTAAACATTCTTTTTATCTCAAAACAAGTTGTCTGGGTTGTGCTACCTAGACAAATTATAATATATATTAAAAAAAATATAATTCTATATTTTTGTTTATGTGAACAATTCTCATATTTGTTTTTATGTTTAATTTAAAGAGAAACATCTGCAACAGGATTGTCCTGTAGGAGAGAAAATATTGAGCAAAATATTACAGATTATTTTTGGCCTCAAAAAGGCTTCTATTGACTTCATGGCTTTGAAGGCAAACATGTTTGTTTGATATGTGTGTTGATGTTTTATCTCAGGGGTAACTGGGCTTGTTAGCACAGACCGGAACAATGCCAGATACACAGACTTCAGCCTTTGGGGAATGACAAATCTGAACACTGGGCAATATGCAGTAAGTAATGTGTCAACAAACTCATATAGAGAGAGAAAAAGGGCTGTTTTTATGAATTAATACATGGAAAATACAAACACTAACATCAGTTAGTCGGTAACCCATTGGTTGTCTGATATATTTATACAATTGTTTGCTATCTAGCGAAATAAAAATAATGATGATTGACAAACTATTACATTTTTTTCTTTTTTCTAGAAAACAAATTTTTCCCCTTTTCTAGTTTATTTTTAGACTAGGCATTCACTAAATATTTTGGACAATGACTAGATATTTGCCATAGTAGCAGTGATGCTTGCACTACCAAACGCCATTATTTTAATGAGTGATGAAGATTTCCAATGTGGATAGTGGAAGTGTATTAATTGGACATATTGACAGCATGTTCATTGCTAGCTTTTGTGGATCAGCAATCTAATTTATGTCATATGCCTCGTTCTCCACAATTACAGCAGGCTTGGTTGGATAGTTTGACATGCAAAATAACGTGCTGCAGAAAAATAAAATCCTTTAACAGCTTGTTTGTTTTAATTTAAAACACGTTCATGAGCGCACAAGTATTTTATTCTTTTTTTCTGTTTGTCTTGTTCATTCATAACTCTACAGGGAGCCTTGTTTAATTCATAGAGATTTATTGCAAAGAAAATAGGAGGAAATAATGATTGTCTAGCTGGTTACAAAGAAATTTATGGAAACCAAACATTGATGTCATAGTTACACAATAAACCATCAATAAATAGCATTTTTCCCCATCCTCTGCTTAGAGAGTTGAAGCCATAAATTGTGATAACACCAAATACTTTCTATCAGAGATCCTAAACTAGATTAAAAACTATGAGCTATAGTTAAAGTACTTCTTATTTGTGTAATATGTTGACAGAGATGTTTTTACTTTAGTTAAATAAGCTTGCATATTTCTTGTTATACAGATTGTTGGTCACTATAATGGGACCAGTAAAGACATCCTGTGGTCACCGACAGAGAGAATTCAGTGGCCAAAGGGTTATCCTCCTCTGGACTACCCACCATGTGGATTTTCCCCATGTAAAGAAGGTAATAACCTTTGGACTAAAATTTATATAAAATATACACTGTTCTGTCTAGTTGCACCAGCGGTATGCTAATCTGTCAGAGTGAACTGGCCTACCTAGTTGAGCCTGGTTTTCCTAAGGCCTTTTCTCTGTGTTATTCATTACCACGTCTTGCTCACTGAGGGAATAATGATTAGTAATCAGGACATAACATATTTGTTATAAATATACCAGTTAATTACACTCCTACAGATAGTAGGTTTCACGGTTTGTAATGTTAGTGTTATACATCTCAGTGTAATCTTAGTGTTAATCTTACTGCATTCTGTTTTTCTTTTATCTGTGTAATTTGTCTATATCTGTACCTACTATAGAAATTAAGGTTAATTTAATTGAAACATGATTACAAGCAACAAAACTTAAATCAATCCTTACCCTAACCCTAAACATGTTGTTAATATTAGTACTTACTGTAAATGAATAATAAAACTGTAACAAGGTTACCTTAAAATAAAGTGTAACACTGTTTCCTCTGTGTTTCCTCTGTTTTCTGTAAACTGCTTTTTAACAATGTCCATTGCGAGAAGTGCTGTTATATTACTATATTAATATAGTTTTGCATCACTTTTGTCTTAAATATTAACTTAACAGTTGCACCCATTTTGTATGTGGTATTTCTGTGCATTTGTTTTATTTACTATCCACCTGAAATCCAGAACAATGTGCTAATAAAAACACTGAAATAGTTTTTAAATAAAGTTTTTGACACATTTTCATTTCTATGTACATGCGGGGCAGTCAAGAAAGCAGTCTGCATTTTAAAGAATCACATGCCTAGACACCAGCAGTGAATCAGTGTTGTTTATTCCCAGTAAAATATGCAGGATATCTGCTACATTGTTTACAACCTTCCATTTAAAATCGACCTGCAAGATCAAAAACTGTGTCAGGAAACTTGCATTCAATGCATATTTGTGTCTGTGTTTGCAGAGTTACATGAGTTACAACAGTGGGCTATCAGTTTTTTTCTACTGTGAATGCTACTCATTGTAATCATGTACCAATTTTAGGTGAATATGACTGTTGTTGTATTTTCTCAGATCACCTCCCTGTCCTTGGAATAGTCGCAGTTGGATCAGGACTGGCACTCATAATATTTGGAATATCCAGCTTTCTCATCTACAGGTATTTTTTCTTTATAGTACAATTTTTCCTTGTTGTAGTCTTTGTAGAAACTGCAATATGTTGAATCCCAGAGAAAATTTATTTAAGGGTTCAGAGGAAGGAGACATGTTGGAACTTGCTGGAACCTGCAGCTGTTTCTTCAGGGAATTTACGGGAAGAACTTCTATAGGTGCCAGAGTGGAATTTACATGATTGTTGCCAGAGCAACTGCACAGCAGTTGTTCGTGCGAAAACAGGGAAATGTGAAAGTTTTTTCAGATGTAAATGTTGACAGTCTAAATACAGTATTTAATTTCACTTGCTCAGCAGATACTTTCAACATTTTGTAGCGTGTGCAGTTGACGTCATTGCCTCAGTTATAACATGTAAGAATAATAAGTAATAATAATACTTAGTTCTATTATTAATATCAGTGCCTTTTATATTAGAAGGTATATGTTGATGTAAACTCTTTGTGGATATTATTATTATTATTATTCACACAAATGATTTAACAATACAAATGGCTGAAACTAATTTACTTGACTTTTGAAGTGCTGTTGATAGTGTTTACACATTTAGTGTTTTTTAAAGCAGTGAGAATAGTACTGAATTTTTTGGACCAAGATTATGTGTAAAAGGAAACTTTAGGAGCTGACTTATGGGTCATTTAAATGGGCTCATGCCTTATAGAGGAAGAAAAAGTATTAAGCATAAATAAATAAATAAATATAAACATACAGTGATAAATGCTAAAATGCAGAAATAATGTTAATTTTCTTTCTCTTTCTTGGGCATAAATGCATAAATTCATGTCTGAAATGTAGACGTACAGGAATACATGGGGAAATAAATAGACTATTACACAAAGTGTACACAAGAAGTACTAATAAGAGTCGATACTTCAACTAAGCATATTTATTTATGCATTTATATATTTTATTTATTTAAGCATTTGTGCATGTATTTATTTTATCTAGTTCATTTTCGTCCTCCATAATGGTCTGTATAGACACCATTTTAAGATAAATATTGATGTTAGCTCTTCATGGCTACTAGAATAAATATTGCAGTTGCAGTGTAGGTAGACTTATTCTTGGACCTGTCATTCTCTCGGCTGAACTGCAGTACAATTACAAGAGTATAAACTGTATTACACTTCTATAACTAAGTCTATGACCAAAAGCAATTGAACTTTTATGTTGTTATTCTTAAATATATTGTCTAATATAATAAAATTGTCCACATAACATTTGATCTAATCGTCACAAAATTAACACTAAAACAATATTTTAATGCCTTTTTGGCAGTGCTAAGTGGAAAAAACATGGGAATCCTTTAAATTATCTAATTGACTCTTCTTTGGCATCAATAATCTTTGGCATCAATAATCTGTAATTGAAAATCAGACTGGTACAGCATTAAGAAAACATTTTGCATCATTCTTATTTATAAAAACGTTTCAGTTGAGCAATATTCCTGGGACATCTGGTGTGTATTGCATTTTTGAAGCAGTGCCAGATTGAGGTCAGGACTCTGACTTGGACACTCTGGAAGGTGTAAGTCCTGTTGATGCCATTCTGTTGTTGATTTACTTCTGTGCTTTAGGTCGTTGTCCTGTTGCATCATCCATTTTTTGTTGTGCTTCAGTTGGTGGACAGATGACTATGAAAACTTTGGAAGCTACTTTTGTAACTGCTTTAAGCTTTCTGCAACTCAACAAATCTCAATCTTCATGTAAACTTTCAAACTTCCAGTCTTGCCTCATTTTTTGGACTTGTAGTGTCTCCGTCCTGTAGGTGTCGTTGTTGTTTGTTTTGGTTATGTTCTGTTCTTTTCGTTATTGTTTAAGTTGATTAAGCAGCCTGATTGTTTGGTTGCCCTTTTTTCCGGGAGATAGTTCCCAGCGCGTTCGCTAGCCATGCAAGAGACCCGGGTTCGAGACCCATGCCTGACATATACAGGTCCTTTTCAGAAAATTAGCATATTGTGATAAAGTTCATTATTTTCTGTAATCTACTGATAAACAGACTTTCATATATTTTAGATTCATTACACACAACTGAAGTAGTTCAAGCCTTTTTATTGTTTTAATATTGATGATTTTGGCATACAGCTCATGAAAACCCA
>JBAJNP010011185.1:0-15184 GCA_036877545.1 Yasuhikotakia modesta
GATTCATCAGGTATACGTGAATAACAGGGAGTACTGCCTGTTCAAGCACCGCATACCACTGGAAGATGTAACAGCAGTAAAGATTAGTGGAAATGTTGTTGTGCACCTGTTTGCCTATGTAAATGTAAGTGAAATTTTATATTCTAGTAATATTAAAACATAAATGACACTGGAATACAGTAGCAGCCATTTGATGAGTAAGAGTCTTCTAAATAATCTTGTATCCCTGATTAGAGGTGGATCACATCTTCATTTGTAAAACAACTGGGGGGCTTTTTCCGCTGGTCTTCCGTTATTCCAATGTCAGAGCTCTCAAATCCTCTTCAAAATGTTGTGAGTACTAGAAATGTTGTGAGTACTAGAAGTATGATAGTGTCCTAGCTGTGATACCCCATGAAGATTAAAATTTCCCAGTTTAAGACCTGCCACAAGTTTCTGTTTAAAACAGGGTTGATGACTATGTTCTTGCTCACTGCAGGCTCTTCCCTATACGGGCCCGATTTCTGGGGAAGTGAGAGTAGGAATGGCTTTCTACATGCAGGGAGTTCTTGGTAATAAAGGTGAAGAGTAAGTAATGTATTTACTTTTATAATATAAGACAATAAAGTGTGACTAGATGGTAGTCAGAGGACTGCAATCCACAAAACCCAGTAAATATCAAACCATTTGTGACTAAAGTGCAGTAGCTTTAGGCTGTAAGAATTTATCATGAAACTCAAAAGATCAAAAAACTGTCATCATTTGCATCACATGCCTTCAACAACTTCCCTGCAGGTTTGAAGTTAATTTCAAGACTGGGCAATGTGAAAATCATGACATTGCTTTCCACTACAAGCCTCGATATTACGAGAAGGTGGTCATGAACACTCGGAAAAATGGAAAATGGGAGCTTGCAGCTTCGGAAAATACCCCTCAAAATCCCTACAGAAAAGGAGAAGCTTTTGACTTGGTTATCATCTTCACATCTGAAGGATTTCAGGTATGTGCTTTATGACACAAATCTCACAAGAAGTTATATCTACACTGACCCTGTGGTTTTGGTTCATCAGATATACGTTAATGGATATGATCCCACCCTGTACAAGCATCGCATACCACTGCAAAACGTAAACACGTTGTTCATCCAAGGAGATGTTACTGTGAAACTTTGTGGATTCATTCAAGTAAGTTGAACATCTAGTATAAAATGATGTGGAAGGTGAAGGCCTTTTTGAAAACACTCTTTTTTTTGTTCCATTAGGACTGGAGCAACTGTTCAGATACTATAGAACAGCTGAAAAGCTTAAATCCGGGCATCTAACACTTCTGATTTGGCACCACACAATAGACGTCTCATTTCCTGTCCAAAATCCTGAGAGGGACAGATCCTTTAAGTCATTCATCAAAATTGTGATTTACCTATATGCAGTTCTACCATGAAATATGACAGTGACAGTTTTTTGTGCCAGTGGCGTAATGTTTTGGTTGACATGGGACTGTTTATTTGTGCTTGCTGCAGAAAACTTTATGTAGTTGTCTTCAAAGGGTAAGCAAGATGTTTGCTCACATTCATCATTACCCTTATCATGGTGAAGGAGGTGGTTGTATTTCTCAGCACTCTCACAAACATGATCACGGAAAGTGCTAAAATAAAAAAAGTAAAAACCATGCATTTCTTACAATTCACATATTAAGCATCGGTCTCAAGGACATGACTGTTGTGTGTTATGGCAATGACAAACAATTCAAATAAAACTTTTAATACATTTTTTGGTTCCATAGCACTATATGTAGTCAGATGTCATACATTGTTCATTATAGAAATGGTTTAAAGGTATTTTTAAAAGATTGAGTCTAATGGCACAACTGAAGTGACTTTGTAAGGAAACCTAATAAGGAAACTGATCTGGTGACATTTCCTAACTAAACCCGGAAATTTATAGAGAACATAACACTAAAATTAAAGCTTTAAGAATATGTTTATGCTAAACAGACTGCAACAACCGGTCTCAAAGGAAAACAGTTTGCGGGGATAATGACTATGGAAGCTTTAGAGGCAGATAACTTACTTCACCCAACCTCTTAAAAAATACTTACCAGAGTTAAGAAAATGACTTTTATATAAATGGCCACAAGGTGGAACACTTTCTACAGTTTTGCAGTCAGTGAATCATAATTGGCATCAATATGCTAATATTTACAGTATTGGAGGCCTCTGCACACTTGACAGGTTAATAAATTAAGTGGATTTTAAAGGTAAAAAAAGATAACCACACATTTTCATATAGGTGGTGCAGGGGAAAATCAATTCTCTAGGCTTCAAGAAAATGCGATACAGTCAACTAGGACCTGTCTTATCTAACTCAGCATTTTTACCCTGCATAGATTGGAGTACAAAGCTTGCACACCATTAAGTCATGGCTCTAACTATTACTGCTGTCAAAACATTCCAATATAAAATTCATTAATAATGCATCTTGCAAACACAAGTTTGTTTTCAAGGTTATCATTATTGATAACAATGAAAAACAAAGAATTCCTGATTTTTTCCTGATTTTACTCTTACCAAAAAATGTATAATAATCACTTTGTTTTAGTTCGCCAGCTTGATTTTTATCAGTACATTTTTAAAGTTGGACTAATTTTGCAGAAAGCATAAACATGTGTAATGTTTGACTTCTCAGACACAATGTTTGATGGCAACATGTTTTGATGTTGACTTAAACAGAATGCACCTCAGGACTTTTGGCAAATGCAATCTTTTCTGATTATACAATTATCCCTTACATAAATAAATCTATGAAATGAACATACTGTAAAGTTCTAACTTGCATTAGTAATATTAATTAAGCAATTTTTTTCTTTCTTGCAGTATACAAATCCTATACAGTATACTAATCCTGTACAAAATAAAGATTAAAAAAAGATAAAGATTAAAAGGTTTGTTTAACTTTGTCAATATTTTTAAGCTTGGCTATTTTTAGGACCATGACTAGGACAGAGAGAGACCAACAGGTAAGTAGAAAAATGGACTTGCCTGCCAAATTTAAAAGTGAAAGAAATGACTGAAGGTACTGAGCTAGGATCAATATTTTCTTATGTTTCATTAGTAACAATTACCACAACAAGCCCATGTGTTATAATGAAGACAGCAGAGATAATAATGGAGACAAGGACAGAGAAGAAACACATGATAAATATTTACAAATGTTCTCTTCTCAAAGAGTGATGGTTGTATTTTGCATGGAATGCAGTAAAATTCATTTGGTTAAAGCAAATGAAGTTTTTATTCCACAAATATTGTTTATATTTCAAAGGCCGTTGACCTCAATTACAAGGTCATACACTTTTCAATAAATCCATACTAAAATACAATATACAATGAATTTCTAACATTTAAGCCTTTTTAACTTTAGAATTACTAATAAGATGTTAGGTTGACATTTATATTTCTGTCTGTACTTTTAATTTCTTGTAAGGAATGCCATGAGTGTTACAACCACTTTAATAATACCCTTAATGGCATTATATAGTTCAATCTGAAACAGTTCTATGCATGAGGCTACATTACACTTTAGTTATCTTCCTGGGAATTCTGTTAACTGAACAATCCATTTGGATAACAAAGTGACAGGTCTGCTTCTGGCTCCTGTATTTTTGCCTGGTTTGCCTGTATTTGCATGATGGTAAAATAACACTGCATGTCACATTGTGTTTTGTTACAGTCATGGCATGAGCTGACAAGCATACAGTATTAATATACAATATACAGTAATAATTTAAACAGGTGAGATAAATCTTTGCAGACCCTGCAGCAAAATTGATGACAATATTAATAAATTAAAAAATATAATTAATGACAACATTGAGAATGGAATCTGTATTCTAGTCATAATTAGGCAGTAGACTGCCAATCATTTATATATATTGTATATTACATGTATTGTATATTAAACGGCTTTCAACTTTGGGCTTTTGGCTAAAATTGCATGAGAATCTAAAATCTAGACTATTATGATATTTTAAATTGCCTTGTGGCTAAAAGCACCCTGGGGTTTGCACCACTCCCATCTATTAAAAATTATATAATAAAAGTATAATTAAAATACTCCCATTAAAAGTATAAAAAGATCTCCCACCTGCAACATTTATTCAGAACCTAGAATTCACCTGTCTATCAACACAATTTTTAAATAACTCACAACATGAACACTGTTGTGTTTCAGTCAGGATTCCAAGTCGAGAGCTTTGTAAGTGACTTCTCTGTATTTCCTTTTATTGTCTTTTAACTTATATTAATGTTTTTGTTATTTAAAGGTCTATGGAATTTCCTATTTAAAAATACAATAATTCTTAATAATTCTTAACACGCATCAGAACATAATAAACTGCTTCTGTTTATATTTTAACCATGCAGAATGTCCCATATGTGACTTTTATCTCTGGGGGACTACAAGCTGGAAAAGCCATCTTCATTCAGGGAGCCATTCCCCCTCAGTCTAACAGGTAAATACTTACAGAATATTTTAAAACTTGGTCACTTGTTCACTTCTTTAATGTGTCTTTTGTTATTTTAGCTTTGCAGTAAAACTGAAGTGTGGGCAGTCTGAAGGTGATGACATTGCCTTTCAACTCAAGCCTGATTTCTGCAGCAACAGCCTGGTTCTCAACAGCTATGAAAGTGGTTCATGGGGAGGGGAGGAGAAACTGTCTTTACCTTTACAAAGGGGAAGCAGCTTTGATCTGATTATTGTTGTACATGCTGAAAACTATCAGGTATGTTAAAATCCATTACACACAATGCAAGGCTTAAAATAACTTTTTAATAACTTTTACTTTCTGAAGGTGTTCTTGAATAGAGCTGAAGTTGGTCGATTGTGGCATCGTTTACCTCTGGAAAGCGTGACTTATCTTGATATCGGGGGACAAGTTTCCTTATCAAATGTAGTGTTTATTGAGGTAGGGAATCTTTCTTTTTATTCTTTATTTTTAAACCACATTATTTTCACAATAGGGTGTGGCAGCACACACTATTATATAATTTAACATTATTCTTAAAACAGAGTCCTGCTATTCTTCTACTGATAACTGTTGTAGATTTAAGGTGGGTGTGTCTCCAGTGAGTGCAGATTAAAAAGCTCAAGAACTGTCAACATTTAGCTAATTTGTTTATAATTACTAGCATGATTTCACTGGTTTTCTTTTAGATAGCACACGGGATACTTTTAACATCAAATAGGTCTACTTTAAGATGAAATGATTACTTTTACAGAGTTGGACTGGCATTAGCATGTTTGAGACGGGTGGAATGATGTTCCAGGGAGGGGGCGGGTATGTTGACCAAGGTCAGTCTGAAATAACAGGTGGCACTACAACACAATTAATCCAGCTGAATCTGTTACCTGGCCAACCAGAAGTTTCAATTCTCAATCCAGTGCGAAATCCTGTGAGTAACATTTTTTTTTCACAAGCAAAAAAGGAAGAAAAAACTTAGAAAAAAAGCTTAGCATGTTGTGTTGCACTCACCACAGAAACTTCCATATTCTGGCCCATTGTTGGGGGGACTACAAGCAGGAATGGCCTTGTACTTTCAGGGCACTGTTCCCAGTAATGCTGACAGGTAACAATTCTTTGGTTGAACAAGTATATATATGAAAATATTTGCATATATATGTAAATTAGATACAGTTCCCATTAAGTTCTTTAACATGCCTCAATCTTAATGCAGGTTTGCAATAAACTTTAAAACAGGTCAGTCAGATAAGGATGATGTTGCTTTCCAATTCAAGCCCCAATGTAATGGGAGGGTGGTCATGAGGAGCTTCAGAAATGGAGCATGGGAGGGTGAGGTGTATGGCCCTGACAATCCCTTCAAAATGGGAGCAGTATTTGAGATAATCTTTGTCTTTAAATCTGAAGGATATCAGGTATGTGCGAAACTCCAATAAACTATAAAAGATGCTATGAACTTGTCATCACATTAACCCACTGGTTTTGATTCATCAGGTATATGTGAATGGCAGGGAGCACTGCCTGTTCAAGCATCGTATACCAATGGATAAAGTGTCAAATTTATATATCAATGGAGATATTGGCGTGACACTCTGTGGCTTCATTCAGGTAAGTCAAACATTTAAATATTTTATCATAATAATGAAGTGTTTAAAATATTTTAAACTAGCATGAAATAATGTGAAAGGCCTTTTGGAATTCACTCTTTTCTTTGTCTCATTAGAACTGGAGCAAATGTTCAGCTGCTTTAGAAAACCAGACAGTAAAACCGGGCTCATGTCCAGTCATAAAACCTGTGAGTAACAGATACATCAAAACTGTTAATTTCTTATATGCAATTTTAACATGAAATAATGAAATAATTTTCTACAGTTAGTTTAAAACCTGCTGTTTTAGTTGACATGGGACTGTTATGTTGTTGTTTTCACAGAGTAAGCCAGACATTTCCACTCCTCAACCTCATCAGCACCCTCATCAGGTTGGAGGAGGTGGTTGTGTTCCTCAGCAACCACATCATCACCCTCATCATCACCCTCATCATCACCCACATCATCACCCTCATCATGGTGGAGGAGGTGTTTGTGTTCCTCAGCAACCACATCATCACCCACATCATCACCCTCATCATGGTGGAGGAGGTGGTTGTGTTCCTCAGCAACCACATCATCACCCACATCATCACCCTCATCATGGTGGAGGAGGTGGCTGTGTTCCTCAGCACCCTCACAAACATGGACATGGTCACGGTCATGGTCATGGTCATGGTCATGGTCATGGTCATGGTCACGGTCACGGTCACGGCCACGGCCATGGAAAATGCTGAAGTAAAAAAAGTGAAAACCATGCATGTCTTAATATTAATGCATGTCTTCACACATTAAGCATTAGTCTCGCTCTACATCCATGACATTACTGCTTTATGTTATGGCAATGACAAACAATTCAAATAAACCTAAATCCATATTTTTTGCATTGAGAGTTTTATTCAATAATAGCTGTTTAGCACATGTTTAAACAGACACCAAGATGAACAAATTTTTAGCAACCGGTACCAAAGGAAAACAATTTTCAGGGATAATGATTATAGAACCTTTACAGACAGACATTTTAAGTCAACCTCTGAAAAAATACCAAGGTTAAGAAAAGGATTTTTACACTTTTACAAATGCCCACAAGGTGGAACACTTTCTACAATTTTGCAGTCAGTGAACTACAATTGGCATTAATATGCCAATATTTCCAGTATTGGGGGCCTCTGCACACTGGACAGGTTTATAAATCAAGTGGATTCTAAATGTAACAATAAAAAGATAAAGACACATATCAAGGTAAAATACATTCATATAGATGGTGGGGTGGAAAATCAATTTTCTAAGCTTCAGGAAAAAGAGATAAAGCCCATTAGAACCCCTCTTATGCAATTCAGCATTTTTACCCTGCATAGCTTGGAGTTATAGAGCTATATTGCACATTATTAAACAATCATCTTCTTGCAAACACAGGTTTGTTTTAATAAGGTTATCATTATTGATAACAATGCAAAACAAGCATCTCCTTATGTTTAAGCTTATTCTCACCAGACTCTTGTTTTATACCCACCAGAAAGTTTATAACAATTGCTTTATTTTAGTTCTTCATTAATAAAATTTGGACTAATTTTGCATAAGCATGTTTAATGTTTGACCTTTCAAAGACAATGTTGGAAACATGTTGACTTTAAAAGAATGCACCTCAGGTCTTTTGGCAAATGTGAGCTATTCAGTGTTTTGGTTGGCGTGGCTTTATTTGAATACACTGACTGACAATTATTCCCTACATAAGTAAATCTTTAACACATACTGTACTGAACATACTGTAAAGTTCTAATTTCCGTAAGTAGTATTAATTAGGCACCTTTCTTTCATGCATTATACTCAACCTATTGGGTCAGTTGTGGTCTACTGGTTAAGGAGTTGTAATCAGTAGGTTACTTGTTCAGTTCCAGCACCGGCAGGTAGTAGCTGAAGTGCCCTTGAGAAGAGACCATTTGTGAACATTTATCAATATTTATCATCATTATTGTCTCTGCTGTTTTAATTATCATGGTCTCAAGGCACTAACCCCCCATTGCTCCCGGGGGGTCTGCCATAATAGCTGCCCACTCCTCCATGTGTGTTCATACAAACAATTACCACAACAGCAGACTTAATAATGGTGATGAATATTGATAAATATTCACAAATGGTCTCTTCTAAAAAAAGTGATGAATGCATATTGCATAGAATGCAGTAAAAGTGACAGCTAGACTGTAGCAAATAGACTCCCATCCCATGGGGTGTTACTTTATGCATGAATTCAGCAGAGTCATTACCATGGTACCATTATAGAGTTTATTACCTCTGTAATTATCTTCAGAAAATAAATGAGAAAATGGATGTATGGACATACTCTCCATATGAATAAGTCACACTTAGTAATTGTTGTACAATTCAGTCCTAGGAGTAACTATAAAACCAACATTTGGTTCCAAACTAAGTCATCCTATTTCCAAACACATCAGTGAAAGTGTTTATCTCCAGATGCATGACGGCAAACACAGGGGAACAGGTGCAGTCCTCTCCATAACTTTTTTAAGCATCCTTTTCTCTGCCAAATCCCAGCTCTACACAGCTGGCCTCTTATATTTATACATGGGGATATGTATGTGTACAGAAACACATATGGTCTTACATTCCAATGTATCCATTTTGTTACAAAGCATAGAGAGAACGTTGACGCAAAAATGGTGAAGGGAAATGTGCTGTGGCTGTTTGTATAATGTATATCATATATTATTTACATTATCATTTACATTACATTATTTATATTTACATTATCATATTGCATATGAATCATGAATGCATTGATGCTAGGATTATAACAGTCATCCTAATGTTAACGTTACACTTTACTAAGATATGTTTAGTTGTTCTTATTACCAGTTCAAGCTACAAGCTTTGCTTTACAAACTCTCTAAGGCTGTAAAACCTGTTCTGGTGGTGGGACAAGCACAGACTCTGGTTGATATCATTTTTCTCACAGTCAAATCAGTAACAGTAAATATGTAGCGAGTAATACTGTGAAGAAATGGGTAGAACTGAAACAAGAAGCAACAACATTTGGAGTCGCTCATGATCCGGCTCCTCCTCTTTCCGGTTCTACAGTAGCTCCGATAACTCTGCGTTTGTTGCGCTCTGTTCATATTAACGCCGAGACTCGGTTCGTTTGAACGATTCGTGCGATGATTTGATTCATTTAAGTCTTTCTAAAGCTTAAACAAATCTGTAGTGCTTTTACTGAAACATTTTATAATGAAAAGGTTTAGGCTGAGGTTTCAGTTACCAATAGACCAGGAATTAGATATTTTGTTTATGTATAAAATGTGTAACAATTTTGACATTAGACGGAACAATTGACAACATATTTTAAAAAAAAAATGATTTAGATTATTTATTTTGTTTAATATAACGATTTTTTAATGCTATCCGTTTGTCTCAAAACCAAGCTGACATTTTGATTATATATTAGTACCTGCTTTTGAAAAAAACTCGGTTACTAATCCTAAACAAAAACCCTCCGTACATTTAAATCAAGCGAATCGGTTCATATGAATCACCCAAAAGAATCCGTTCAAACGAGCGACTCGTTCATAGTTCCTACAGCGGAGGATTTCACGCGTGCGCCCGCTGGTGTCAGTAGGACACAGTCGGCACAACTTCCCTGGAAAGCTGTTTTCCAAGACTGTTGCAAGCTATCCATTTTTGTGGCGGGATAGCAATGGATCTCACGCTCATGCTGCTGTTGATTTCAGTAAATGCGCTGAAGGAATGTGGGAATGTGGCGTAAAGGCGCGTCTCGTGGGTGAGTCAGACCGACTTCTGCTCTTTCCCTCCACGGTCTGGAGTTGCGCGTTTCGCAATACATTTCATTTGCATGGGAATCACTTCACTGGCGACAAATGACTTGCTTTCATCTCGTTGTCTTTAAACTCCTAATAACGCAAGTTAATAATGTAATAATTACATTACCGCGTACGCCAGCCTCATTTTTCTTTTCATAGACCTGCTGATCTTTGACATCATGACAGCGGAGTTTAGTAATTTGACGTCACTCCTGAATAACGTGACTGAGTTTCAGAACCAGTCGAGAGGATGCTCGTTAACTAAAACTGGTTTTCAGTTTTACTATTTGCCCACCGTGTACATTATTGTGTTCATTACGGGACTTATTGGGAACAGTTTGGCCATATGGATGTTTGTGTGTCACATGAGGCCATGGAGCAGCATCTCCGTGTATATGTTCAATTTGGCGCTTGCTGATTTTTGTTACGTGCTCTCGCTCCCTTTTCTCATTTTCTATTACTTTAATAAAACAGACTGGATTTTTGGAGACTTGTTATGCAGGTTGCAGAGATTTATATTCCACGTCAATCTCTACGGGAGCATTTTGTTCCTGACGTGCATCAGCGTGCACAGGTACTCTGGTGTGGTCCATCCTCTGAAATCGCTGGGGAGGCTAAAGAAGAAAAACGCGGTGCGCACGGTCGCTCTTGTTTGGTTAATAGTAGTGGTGGGCATCTCTCCGATCCTCTATTACTCGCGAACGGGGCCGAAGAAAGGATACACGACTTGCTACGACACCACAACGGAGGACGAACTGCCCGGTTACTTCGTCTACAGTATGTGCATGACAGCGTTTGGTTTCTGCATCCCGTTTATTATAATTCTGTGCTGTTACGGGGGAATCGTCAAAGCACTCATTTACAATGACATGGACAATGCCCCGCTGAGGAAGAAATCAATTTACCTGGTCATCATTGTGCTCACGGTGTTCGCAGTCTCCTATCTGCCCTTCCATGTCATGAAAAATCTGAACATGAGAGCTCGACTTTACTTCCAGAGTCCAGATATGTGTGGGTTTAATGACAGAGTGTATGCCACCTACCAGGTGACAAGGGGCCTGGCCAGTCTTAATAGCTGTGTGGACCCTGTTCTGTATTTCCTGGCTGGGGACACCTTCAGACGCAGACTCTCCAAAGCCACTAAAAAGGCATCCAGGAAGGGAGATCACCCTCTCCAGTCCAAAAGCGAGGAGACAGCGCTTAACAGCCTGCCAGAGTACGTCCAGAATGGGGACAGTCATTCATGAGGGCGCTCTATCACTCCTATATATTGTGAAGTAAACACATTCCCCATGACTGTTGAGATTCTTTATAGATGTTGAATATTAAAGATCATTGTACTGTATCCTTTCAGTGTTTCTCATGTATTACTGTTAACAAATATTTTTGTCTAATGTGATTTTCAGTGAATAATGAAACAGAACTGACTGGCAACAACTTGCTTAACTAACCGCTTGATTATTTAATATACAATTAGATTAGAAACAACAAGCACTGGTGTTTTATTTAAGAATGCTTAAATGACATGCAGCACATACAGTTTAGTCCCTGTGTTGTGTTATGTTGTTGGCAGTAAATACTTTAAAAGCACTATACTTTTAAAAAACTGTAATTGTCTACCTGTGGACTAGTATATTTGAGGCATTTAGGATTGATGTATACAAGACAGATATATTTGTCTTGGTCTTTTGTTACTGTAAAGATGTTCTGTGCAGATTACATGAATTTCATTATGAAGGGACTATTATTACGTAAACAATTGGTAAAAATGTATGTTCATGGTGTATTTCTCTTAATGTCTTGTGGTGTACATGAGATGTATCTGTAAGATGTGAGTTTTAAGTGCAGCTTTCTTACTGTTCACAGCAGCCTTAGTGACTGTTTAGTGTTAAGTGTTATGTAAATTAATACTCTATCTACAATGACATGAGGCATAAGGTTTCATAAAAAACGTACTCAATGGGCTGCTTATAGGTAATGTACTGAATTGTAGTTCCATAGAAGTAAAATCATGTTTTTGTGTTTATAAGTAAAACCCCTTTTCATAGCAAAGCAGCTGTGTCATTTATGCATTTGGCAAATTCTTTGATTCAAACTGACTTAGAATCCATTCAAGCTATATATATATAAGCTCTTAATTATTTTTATTCTCAATTCATCAGCATTACTGTTTACACTGTTCTAGCTCAAACTTACTTAAACTCATCTAGTTCTAGCCAACAGGTGTCATGCAACAGCACGTTTCACATTGCACTGGTCCCTATTGCGTTCCTTTTCTCTTCCCTGAACGGATGGACTCTTTGTCCCTATTATAATAGAGGACAAGGAAGAAAGTGAAATGAGAGAGGAATAAAAACCACTGCATTTTTCTTGCCAGATTCTCCTGGCCGCTCTTTGTGAGGGGAATAAAAGCAGAATGGTTTCTAAGTTGGACAGGTTTAGTGGGGGCCAAGAAATTAACTCTGGTTTTATAAAACAGCATTGACTCCAAATTAGAGTGATTCATTTATTTAGGTGCGTTTAAAGCTTTTTGAAAATGGTAACACTAGTTACCACACATTTTATTCTGATGAATTTGGTCAACCGTAAATAGGCTTCGGTTAAAATTACAGTTTACAGTTTGTGGTATTCCACAGATTGAACTTGGATAAATCTATTATGAATGTATTTGGTGTTTCACAAATTGTACTTTATATGGACACCTGGCTGATATTTTGTACAGGTTTCTCACCTGTGTCATTTAAGAGTAAGAGTATGTTCATAAGAGTTTGTTCAAATGTGTGGGAGTTTAAATGGATGAATACGCTAGCAAGAAAGCATGCTTCTGCATGCTCATGTGAGTGTAGATGTTTGCTGCTGTGCGTCTTTGTGTTTGCAGGAAGGAAGAGGCCATCACCACAATGCCAGCCTCCAACAGACCTGCAGGGGCATGAAAATCACAGAGGCCTGGCAGTCACTCCGCCTCCTTCTGCTGGTCTTTCCTACTGAGACACCATTTAAACCTGCCCACTGTACAGAAAAGGAGAGAAGGGACAAGGATATAGAGGAGAAACAGTGAGAGAACAAATCGTTCCTGTTGTAGGAGAGGACCGGACCTACAGGAGGGTCAAGGCAATTACCATGTAACAGGGCCAAGTGAAAAAGTCCTTTGAGCTAGTGGGTGGTAACGTTAATATAAAAAAAATGAAACAACCGTCTTTTAATTGATTGTGTCCAACATGTAATGTCACCATCAGACAGATTAATGTGTGGACATCAACTCCCATAAGCCCCAACACGTTTTCTTCTTTATTCTGTTGTGTTCTGATTAACCTTGTCTGGTATGCTGTTGCTTTTGGCCACAGGCTAAATTCTGACAGAGTATGAGATGTTGAGAACATGATGAGTTATCTATCTAGTGTTGACATTTGAAAAAAGGACACCTGGCATGGAATGTTCTAAAGGGTATTGACTGCTTATTTCATTTTCAATATCCTTTAAAGACCGTCTTGGAAAACACAATCTTACCTATGGATCAATATGGCCATTTCCAAACCTATTTCTACAGCATTTCTTTGAATCAATAGCATATGCATTGTGCTTGTTCTGTAATTGTTGTAGATGATTCTTGTTAAGAAGCAGGTAGAAAAAGTACTGAACTAATTGTATAAATTAATATAATTACGGTAACTGAGGAGAATCTGTGTCTTCAGGAAAATTATTACAAGGACATCTTCAGTTTTCCTTTAAAGGTTTCTTTAAAATGTCTGCTCTGATACCACCTCTAAAACCATGATTAAAGTTTTGTTTCACTGCAGATCATGTAACATCATAAAATCCTCAAGATAAGTCTTTTGAACTCAGCATGGTGCTGTTCCCAATGAATGTTCACTAAATGAATTCAATTATCATGGCATATTTCTTCGGGTGCATTAGACAATGGAAAGCAAAATTAGCACTATGCTTTTCACAGTCTGTATAAAAGCGGTATTTTTAGTTTCTCATCTCTGTGAAGAATAATTTCAAGCATGCTGTTTTATCCACCATCTTGTATTTAGTCATCAAACAGAAGTCTTATGTTTATTCTTCAAGGCCTCCTGACTGCATTCAGTTATTTATTTACACAAGGTGTGTTTGTAGAAGGAGAAACAACAAATGAAGCGTGCAAAGTCTATTTTTGTGTTCATATGAACAAAACCACCTAGTTGCTGACCTTGGTCTTCAATTTATCCAATTTTTTTGTCATGTTTTTTGTATTATGTTCACTGGTGAAGCTAGAGCCACATGTGTTTAAAACAATAGCATTACAGAACACAACATTAGCACAGAAAAGCCAAATATGTCTAGAAGGAAATTGTTTTCTCTCTATTCTTCATATAAACTAAGATACTTTGTGTGTGGCCACATGATGTTTATGTCTCAGCAGCTGTTGCATGGAACTCCAAAAAGAATCTTCACAAGTATGTACTGATGGCCAGAAGCTTGGCCACAAGTTCATCATGCTTGTCATTTCCTGCAAGACAACAGCTGGTTAGTCTGTCACCCTTGTAAACAGTCATATGAAGAATGGTTAACTCGTGGCTTCCGTCTGGCACACCTTTATAAACAAACAAACCTGCTGATGCAAGAAATAATTTATGACGATTACATTGGTGAAAGATTGACCATAACAATAACTATAGATATTGTAGCTCTGGTTTGACAATTTTCTTATTATAATCTTCATTTGAAAGTTACTTAATTTGATAAAAATATCTATGGATTTCCTTTAAAAGAAGATACAATGAAATGAGTCACATTTTAACTTATCGATTCCCAGAGTTGAACTTTGATCATTGTTACTAACTGTACCCATACACTGCAATAATAAATTCACTATTCAATAGGTTTTCACTTTGTGTATGTAGGTCTTTTTGTTACTGCTGTTATGTCTGCTTATTGTGTCCTGTCTTTTATTATGTAATAATTTTTTTTGTCATTTTCTGTTGTTGTTTTGGGTGTGTTTAACCTACTGTGGGGTTAAATGTCATAAGTTGAGGTCTGCGCAGCATGGCTTCAAGTTGAACCCACTTGTAGTTTCAGTTCCTAGTTATAGTCCTGTCCCTCTGACACCATCCTGGTTGTTCTCACCCATGGCTTGTTTCTCCAGATTAATTGTGGAGTGTTGGTTAGTTGTTGTTTTACATTTGATATACCTTGTGTGGACGATTCTGTGTCTTGTTCTTCTGCTTAGTCCTGAGTTCTGTTCTAAATTGTGTTATGGATAAAATTACCTCATTTACCATAATGTAGGCA
>JBAJNP010011186.1:0-15184 GCA_036877545.1 Yasuhikotakia modesta
ACAGTGAAGCATGGTGGTGGAAATGTGAAGGTCTGGGGCTGCTTTTCTGCCTCCGGGCCAGGGCGACTCCATATTATTCATGGAAACTTGAAGAGAATTCTCCAGCCTAGCTTCTCTCCTGCCATCAGTCAGAGAGCTGAAGCTAGGCTGAAAATGGGTGATGCAACAAGACAACGACCCTAAGCATTCAAGCAAATCCACCAAGGAATGGCTTAAAAGAAAGAAGGTTCGCACTCTTGATTGGCCTAGTCAAAGTCCGGACCTCAATCCAATTGAAATGTTGTGGCTAGACCTGAAGCGGGCAGTACATGCCAGATGTCCTTCCAACTTCTCTCAACTGGCCGAGCTCTGCAAGGAGAAGTGGGCAAAAATCCCCAAAGACAGATGCAAGAGACTGGTCAGTGGTTACAGAAGACGTTTGGTTTAAGTAATGGCCGTCTCCAATATTCCGTCTCCACCAGACTGGACCAGGACAGGGACCTGGACTCGGACCCCGGCTCCGTCGGTCTGGACAGGACTCTGGCTCTGCTGGACTCGGACCCCGAACAGGACTCTGGCTCGGACCCCGGCTCCGCCGGTCTGGACCCCGGACAGGACTCTGGCTCTGCTGGACTGGACTCTGGCTTGGACTCTGGTTCGGACCCCGGCTCCGCTGAACTGGACCCCAGACAGGACTCTGGCTCGGACCCCGACTCTGCCGGTCTGGACCCTGGACATGACTCTGGCTCGGACCCCGGCACCATCACTCTGGACTCTGAAACAGAGATGTCTGGAGGGGGCTCTGCCCTGGCTTCTCCTAGACTGGGCTCCGGCTTGCCCTTACTGGGCCTTGAAAGTCTCTGGGAGCATCCAGACTTGAGGCTGGCTCTGGGAGGCTCAGGGGATGACACCGCTGCGGGCTCTGGGACAGGCTGACTGGAGAGAGCGCTGGGCTCTGGGACCGGCTGACTGCAGAGAGCACTGGGCTCTGGGACCGGCTGACTGGAGAATGCTGGGCTCTGGGACAGGCTGACTGGAGAGCGCTGGGCTCTGGGACAGGCTGACTGGAGAGCGCTGGGCTCTGGGACAGGCTGACTGGAGAGAGTGCTGGGCTCTGGGACAGGCTGACTGGAGAGAGCGCTGGACTTGCGCTTCTGAGTTCCATTCAAGCTGCAATATTCTGTCAGGGGCGGGTCTCGAACCCAAGTCTCTGGTATGTGTTGCGAATGCACTTCCGCCATGCCACAGACGATTAGGGGTGGAACCCAAGGACGAAACGCAAGACGGAGGATCTGGCAGAAATCAGAATTTATTTAAAAACAAAAAATTGACAAAACTAACACTAACTCGGATGACAAATTACCACGGACAAGACAAGGCTGATCAAGACAATGAGACAAAACATACCAAACGAGGTATCAGTGAATGAAATGTCGCAGCACTGATCTGAAGATCACAAAACAATCAGGTTGCACACAGCTGATAATCAGACACTTAGGCTGCGTGCAGCTGAAACAACTCAGACAATTAACAAAAGGACAGAACCAAAATAAACAACAATGACACCTACAGGGGGGAGACACCACAAACACAACACAGTCACGCGCGAGTCGTGACATCTAGGGTTTGTAAGTGGTAATGCACCTCAACCTGAACTTCACATTGACATGGAAATTACTCTTGATTTCAATGCTGGGTTGCTACACAATTCTGGGTTGCTTGCAGCAGCTACTCAGGATGGTCTTGATTGTCCCTCTGTAGAACACAGTGATGATGGGAGGTGGAAGATGTGCTTTCCTCAGCCTTCTCAGAAGATTCAGGTGCTGCTGGGCTTTCTTTTTTATGCAATTGGTGTTGATCAACCAGGTGAGGTTCTCTGTCAGATAAACGCCAAGAAATGTGGTGCTCTTGACGATCTCTACATAGGTGCCGTCAATGTACAGAGAGTGTTTTTTCTGTGCTCTTTTGAAGTCAACAATCATCGGTTTTGTTTTGTTTATGTTCAGAGACAGGTTGTTGGCTTTCCATCAATCCCACTTGTCATTCTTGTTGAATGAACAGTAATGGACTGAGCACACAGCCCTGTGGGGCCCCAGTTGTCAGTGTTGTGGTGTTGGAGACGGTGTTCCCAATCTGGACTGACTGAGATCTCCCAGTTAGGAAGTTCAGGATCTAGTTGGAGAGGGAGGTGTTCAGGCCCAGCAGTTTCAGCTTTTCTGTCAGGTGCTGAAGAATGATGGTTGAAGGCTAAATGTTCCATATTGAAAAAGCAAGTGTTTTCATTGTCCAGGAGGGAGAAAGCCAGATAGAGTGTGGTTGTGATGGCATCTGTCCAAGCACTTCATGATGATAGGTATGTAAAGTGCAACAGATCACTAGATAGTGAGGCAGCTTTCCTAGACCTCCTAATGAAGTGGACTTCCAGACATGATCCCTTCATGTAAAGCTTGACATGTAAAGCTTGACATGCAGCAACGTTAAATTTTAGAGAGTCTGCTTCCACCAGCCTCTGATCTCATCAGACAGCTAGGCTCTCATGCAGATCCATGCAACTGTGAAGACCAGACCAAATAACATTAAGAAGCTTTTCTAGGATTTGCTGAATATTAGGTTTACATTTAGGCATTTAGGCACGCTTTTTTCCATAGTGACTTACAAAGTGAGGATAAAAAGAAGCAATAAAATCACAAGATTTCAAAAGGCCTTTCAATCAGAAATGGATATTTGTTTGTGAAGACTGAGGCTCACATCAGCTCCAGTTCTTGGATTTGCTGAAGCCCTGTGTACACAGAGATGCAAGCACTCAGGGTCTCGATGTGGCTCCATAAAGTAAGTGAGTGAAGTGACGTGTGACCAAGTATGTTGACCCAATCTCGTAATTTGTGCTCTGCTTTTAACCCATTCAAGTGCACACAGTAGTGAATCCACACATCATGAGCAGTCAACCGGAGCAGTGGGCATACTTTTTTGCTAGGAAGAAGAATCAAGATGTGGATGGTCTCTCAAGGTGTCCACATCTGGATGACCAACATCTGCCTGATCTATCTTCTCAGGAGGAAGGGGCTCGTATCCAGTGTTTTATCTTTCAGTTCTTACAGAATGATAGAAGAGCACATTTTCAGCATTGTGTTCAGCAACAAGAGCAATACCAGACTTTCCACTGTCTGTACTGGTCAAGTGCTTGGGGCTTCTGCTATTCCTGTAGGGTTCAGCACCTGATATGCTTGAATCATGTATCCACAAATGTCACTTTAAAGACTGAACTCATGAGCAAAGACAGGATATATGTAGATATTGTCCAGACAAGAAAGTGACTTCCTGATTCAGGGCATCAGGAAGACAGAGGTCTTGTGTACTAACTGCACTTTCTGTATTTTAGACAAAACTGTGTCCTGCTGCTGCATGGCTTAATGCAAAATGCTGCTATTTGGTTTCTGTTTTGCTCTGTTTTGGCTTTGCTTTGCTTTGTTTTGTTTCATTGTTTTACTATCGTGTTTATTTGTGTTGCTGTGCTTGTCTTGTTTTTTTTTGTTTGTTGGTTTGATTTAATGCTGTATGTTTGCTGCTTTGATAACTTTTTTGATTTGATTTTTGCTTTCCTTTTTCTTGTTTTGTCCTACGAGCATGTATGTATTTCAGACATTTTAAACTGCAAGGCTATAGGAGAGAATGTAAAACTAATTGTTCCAATTTATTCACAGGCAATAAATCTAAATTAGGGTAGTGAAATGTGGACAGTGGAAACTCAGAGTGATGTTATAATAGGTATGGTATCTGGTGTGTTACTGTTATTTAAAGCTTTTGCCACATTACACCTGATTGTTGGTTTATGAAAATGTATAAGAAAGAAATTATATTATTGCATTAAGTGCAGGTATAAATACTGTTGTAGCTCATAAGGATTTACTGTTTGATGTGGACAGTGGTTTCAGTGCTTCATAAAATTAACACACTTAAATATGTTAATGCTTTCATATTAACATGCATGAATTGGTTATCTACCTTTATCATAGATCATAAGTATGAGAGTAAATGAGAAATCTATTTTATTACCTTACCCCTTAAATTTTAAATGCGTTATTTAAGCATTTACAATACAGTGAGCCCTAGAAACATTTTTTACCTCTGGAATAATCTGACATTTTCTGTTACAATATTCTCCTGTTATTTTATGAAATTTGGTACACCGCGTCTAGATACAGTAATGACAAAACTCAATAGATCTTGCAACATATTCATCACCCAAAAAGCCAAAATGAACATGAGGCAAGACTCCATGTCTTATAGATGTCATTACGGGTCCAGAGTACAAATGTTTTTTTTTGCCTATGACATTTGAACACTTTATCCTAAGCTTTTAAAAGTGGTTTCTTCAGATTCTTTAAGACAATCAGACAATGTCCTATGACCACTTTTAAATGTTTTCATAAAATGCAACATCTTACAAAAGCAATTACACTATCAGTCAAAACTGTAGGATAATTTGCCTGAAATGTGTCTTTTGGTCTTAAAAGTCTTTCAATCTGAGAGTTTTCCTAAATGTTTGAAATTAGTTTTGTAAACATTAATTACTGTCATTAGAAAACTACAATTTATAACTACAACTACTAATCATCTAGGGACACTTCTGACAAAAAGTTATTAAAACCTTATTTAAAAAAGGTGTACCCTCCAAGCACTAAAAAATGGGATCAAGTAATTAGGATTTGAGGGTATGATGGACCAGTGTTCTAGGTTCAGAGGAGCAGTAAAATAATTGATTATGAAACACACAGACCTTGAAAGGTAAGTTAAATTCCGGATATGTTTATATTAAGTTTTCAAGAGGAAAAGGAAACAAAACAGAAACAATTGAGCATCAACAATAACTCAATACAGCAAAAAAATATACAAAATGTATATAAAAAACAAACTTAAATAAATATTGATGAAAAACCTCTGTGTATTTTGTCTCTCACTAATTTTAAAGTCTTCTGTGTTGAGTTTTGTTCTTATACAACCAGGCTTTCCTAATTTACTTCTTATTGATTTATGTAGGATTTTATAAGATTTTAGGTTGTTTATTTTATAGTTTTTACTATTTATAGTGTTGCATGACGCTTTACAAAAACATTGCTTTACTTTTTTTTGGTCTGCGTTACTGTCTGTACTGTCTTTTGTACTTTGTGCACTTCATGTATATAGTGTTTTTTGTATTGATCTGTACTGATCTGTTATAGTCCTGTGCTGTTGTAACGATAGGCCAGCAGGGGGAGCCCAAGTTTCCAGGTCTGTCTCTAGGCTCCCTCTGCTTCCTGGTTCGTGACTTCCTGTTTGCTAAGTATAAAAGCTCAGGCTAGCAAGCAGGAAGTTGCGATGTGTTGAATTGCCTTAAGTTCTGTTTTGCCTTTTGGATGTGTTTGGCTTCTTCGTGGTTTTGTATTCTTCATGGTTTCGTATTCTTTGTGGTTTTTGTGTTCTTCATGATTTTTTGGTGTTTTTGCTCTTTGTGGTTTTTTGGACTTTGGACTTGTTCTTGGATTTTGTTGTCTTGCTGCCTGCTCTGACCTCTGCCCGTATTTTGGATTATTGTGTTTTTAGGGGATTTGCCCTTCTGTTTGCCTGTCTACTTTGGAATTATGCCTCGAGTAAATAAAATCAAGAAAACCCTGCATTTGGGTCCGACTCCCGTCTCTCCACGCACCCAATTCGTGACAGCTGTCTGTTTGCATTTCGTGCACTTTATGTATATAGTGTTTTCTGTACTAAACAGTGTACTGGCCTGTGTTCTGTCCTGTGCTGCCTGTTTGCACTTTGTGCACTTCATTTATAGATTTTGTTTTGTATCTAACAGTACATAGTAGTTTTTTTTATTTAGTAATTGTTTAGTTACTTGTATTGTGCACTTTGTATACTGGGTACTTTTTTTACTGTGTTGTACTCTAGCATCTTGGTCCTGGGGAAACATTGTTTGTTAGAGCTAAGATTAAACATAAGAATGTGCCTATAGTTACCTGGGGTTACAAACTCCAGCGTTTAAAAAAAAAAAGAAAGACACCACAAATAATGAAGGAAAAGAAGCAGAAGTTGTCATCCACTGATTCAGACTTACTACTCACTAAATGTTCTTGCCAAGCTGCTTCATTAACTGAGAATCAGGTTCTAGGTTTACAACAAACATTTGGTCATTTATCTTTCCCCTCTGGTTAAACTGTATTTACCGGTATATCACATGCTTTTCAGGGTACAACCTAAATCTCAAGTTCCCTTTCAGGAACTCGAGCTGCGTCAAAACACTATGGGAATGCTACCAGCATTTATGCACTCTGAACAGGTGTGTCAAATCACTGCTAACGAGTGTGAAGTCACAGAGAGGGTGACAACATGACCAGGAAACTATAAAGGCATGTGAGACACACTACTCGGGTTAGCTTCTTTCATTCAGCGAAGCACTCTATGTCAATTGTGTGTCAAGAATTCTTTCTGTTTTTTGCCTGGGAGGGTCAACATTTAGTTAGAAATGCCAAAGGCTAAGGGGAAAACTAGGTGCTCAAGTGAGCATTTTAGAATATACACGTGGTAATACACACACTCTGTGTGTTGTTTGTTTAGGAGCGGAGCATGCTCGGTGAGCTCTGAGCTGATTGTCCGCACAGCAAATTATTAAGCATGTGGGTGCTTCGCTTCAGGAGGGAGCCCTTGCTAGCCTGCCTTGTGGTGTTGGTCCCACGTCCGCTGAGGCAAAACAGCAGCTGCACTCGTGGGGTTTGCAAATAGACCTGATGGAGGCAATTGAGATGGGCTCGTTCCTATCTTATTCCTCACCCACTGGGTCTGTCCTTTCTCTGGCATCGGAAACATGCTCTGCGGTTTCTTCCCGCCAGGGGGGGGAATTAGCTTTTCAACTCTTATCAACTGAGGAGACTGATGTTGAGAGCACTGAGGGGCAATCTGGGTCACCCCATTATAATGATTTAGTGAAGGTTGTTGACTCAGGCGAGGGCAAAACTTAACATTAGCTGGCCTGAAGAAGCTCCAGCAAAAAACATCCAACAAATTCATGACAAATTCCTAGCAACAAGATCAGCTCCTCCACACCGAAGACTTCCTTTTTTTCCTGACCTCCATGTGGAGGTCTCTAAATCATGGAAGAAGCCCTACTTTTCTCACGTTTTTTTCCTGCCTCCCTTTTATATGGGAATGTGGCAGGTTTATCTGAGAATGCTTATATGTTTTTGCCTTGGATTAAGCAGATGCTAGCAGGCTACCTGTCACCAGAAGAGAGGAGGCCTCAAGAGACTGGTACCCCTAAACAATTTTATGACAACATTGAAACATCTGCCAGGTATATCACAATGGGTCTGTGCTCTGTAGAACAAGGCTACAGAATACAATTCGCTTCTTGCCCACCAGCGTTCTCAGGGGTTCTCCCCACCCTGGTGGGCCCAGCACAGCCTCTGGTTTTGGAACAAGAAGTGGTTTCCCTGTTAAGGAGGGAGGCCATCGAGGTGGTCCCTCCTCAGCTGAGGCAAACAGGGCTTTACAGCCACTATTTCATTGTTCCAAAGAAGGGTGGGGGTCTATGTCCCATTTTAGACCTCAGGCTCTTGAACTGCTCAGTCAGGCGATTGAAGTTCAAGATGCTCACAGTTAAACAAGTCATATCTCAAATCAAGTCTGAGGACTGGTTTGTCGCAATAGACCTAAAGGATGCCTACTTTCACATCCCCATCCTTCCACAACACAGGAAGTTCTTGAGGTTTTCGTTCAGGGGCGAAACCTATCAGTATCGAGTTCTTCCAGCCTTGCTCTCTCCCCCCGCTCTTTCACCAAATCTGTGGATGCAGTTCTGGCCCCTTTGAGGCTCCAGGGCATCCGCATACTAAATTATATTGACAATTGGTTGATCTTGTCCCCCTCCCGACAGCTGGCAGTTCGACATCGAGATGTTGTTATTGTCCATATGAGAGCTAAGGTTCAGACTGAATCTCGAGAAGAGTGTGCTTTCTCCAGTTCAGAGAACTACATTGGTATAGGCTCAATCCTCTCTGGAGTATCAAGAGTCAAGCAAGGCCAGTCACTCACTGTTTCAGTAACTGCTTGGGCTGATGGTTGCAGTGTCCCCTTTGGTACTCTCTAGTTCTTCCAGCTCCTCTGGGACTAAATGCCATGGTTCAGGCGTGGCAGAGGCTATGCCTGTATGCACTTCCTCCCTTTGCCCTGTTCCTGGGAATTCTAGAAAAGATTTGTCGGGAGGTATCTGTGCTCTTAGTAGCCCCGTTCTGGCCAAGCTGAGTGCGGTTCTCGGATCTTGTATCTCGTATCTCTCCTGGATGGTTCTCCTTGAGGGGGGATCTTCTGTCTCAGGCAGGGGGTGCTATCGTTCACCCTCACCCAAACCTTTGGAACCTATGGGTGTGTCCTCTGAGGGGGCACAACTAGTAGCTTCTGGTCTATTAGCTAAGGTTGTTGAAACCATTCTTAAATTTAGAGCTCCTTCTACAAGAAAACTGTATGCCCTGAAGTGGAGACTTTTTACTTCTTGGTGCAGAGACCGCCAGTTTGACCGAGTGAACTACCCGGTTGGTACAGGAATTTTTATTGTCGTGACTTGATGCAGGATTGACTCATTCTACCTTGAAAGTTTGTGGCAGCGCTTTTTGCTTACCACGTCCCCTTTAAGGGGTCTTCAGTGGGTAGACACCCCTTGGTCATATGTTTCCTCCGTGGTGCACTGAGGCTGAGGCCTCAAGTACATTCTCGAGTCTCTCTGTGGGATCCGGCCGTAGTGCTTAAAGCTTAATGCCCCCCTCCTTTTAAACCCATTTCTCAGATCTCTGATCTACATCTATCGGCCAAAGTAGCCTTCCTCCAGAATCAAAACTCCAGAGATTGATAAGTAGAGAAAAAACCTTAAGAACCCGGACTTGACTGGAATGGCCAGTTTTCCTCTGGCATGCTAAAGCTGCAGTCAGTTTCCATGACTAAGACAGGTGAGATGGCAATTAAAGGTTACATTAAAGATTTACATAGAGTATAGGACATATTTGATGTGGTAGTAGAGTGGTTATAATTCATAATTCTTTAAGCAAGAAAACAAATACTGTTGATGTAGAAGTAGAAAAACTTTATGAGGTGATCTGTTATATTAAGAAAATGCTAGACTAAAGAGAAGAGTTTTTAGTCTAGATTTAAACTGTAAGAGTGTGTCTGAGCCCCAAACAGCATCCGGGAGGCTATTCCATAGATTTGGAGCTAAATATGAAAAAGCTAAACCTTATGAAGATTTATTAATTCTAGGGACAGCCAGAAGTCCAGAGGTTTGAGACCGTAGGGTACAAGATGGATTATAACAGGTTAGAAGATCCGAAAGGTACATAGGGTACATTTTATATGTAACATGAGATCTGACGGGCAACTAGTGCAACAATGACAAAATAGGGGTTATATGATCTTTTTTTTGTCCTATTAAGCACTCTTGCTGCTGCATTTTGAACTAATTGTAGTCGGTTTGTTAACGAGTCCATGTTAGCTGTGGTTGCAGCGTGTCATTCTGCTGTGGCGCTGGTACCTTGTTGGTGCATCCTAGTGGAGTTTATGACATTTCAGGCATGATTCCTGTATCCCATTTTGTTATCGGGGCATGACTGATAAACCAGTGCCGTAAGTGAGTTGGCGTGATATTTCAACGAATTCTCCCTCTCGTTTTCCACTGTGAATGCTTTTTTTGTCCATTATCAGCTGCAGTGTATTGTGCTGTACAGGCACTGTTTATCAACCCTATTCAAATGGGACTGTTGGTGTCGGATTTTAAGGTGTTGCTAGTGCCTCGCTTCATGTTGTAATGTTGGTCATGGGAGAATAGGATGGTGTCGTTTCCTTGATAAAAGAAACATCTGTGTCATGCTCCCATTTCTCTTTTGTGTTTTGTTAAGCTTTGTTTCCATTTTCTTTTTTTTAGTTTTTGTTTAGTTTGTTGGTTTTGATGTTAATGTGTTTTTTTGTTAATTCCTGTTTGTCTGTTTGTATGATTTTTGCAGCTTGGTCTGATTCATTATCACATCCAAGCTGATAGTAAATCTGTGACTGGTATCATTAGCCATTTTGAGTGGAACTGTTTATATTTTTTGTATTGGTGTTGTATTTTGTATTACATTTATTGTATGGTTTATTCATTTACTGCTTATTTCTTGCAGGCGCTGGGGTTCCACGGGGTTCCTTTGTGGTGGTGGTGGTTCTTCTTTATTGTGTGCTGTGTAACACTGAGTGTTTGAAAGTGTGATCTGAATACACTGTGGTGTGTGTGCATGGAAGTGTGACCTCGTTAAACCAAACTCCATTCTGGTATCTGGCCATTGGAAGCCCTGGCCCTGCTGGTATTAATCATCCCATATTTAAACGTTGGCTTTATTGGTTACTGCTATCTGATTTTGTATTTGTTTCCTTTGGAATGTGTTTGTCTTGAAGTAAGGTTTCTTGTCTTGTATTTTTTTAGTGCTAAATCTTTTAGAACTGTATAAATAAACATTTGTACTTTTTCACCCACGCCTCTTGCTTACTCTTGAGGAAACTGAACCTGTGTGTCTAATCATAAATCTGGTGATTGAGTATAGTTCCCTAGGCTAATATTCTGGGGTGGTGTAATCGGACTTCTTACTGTTAAAAAACTGCATCGCTCTGCCACAGACAGGTTTAATGACAGTTCGAATGAACCTGGGACATGGCCTAAACATAGGGAGGAATTAATAATATTAAAAAGAGCCTTAATTGCTGCTGGTAGCAGTTCTAATAGTAGTTTTGTCTGTATAGGATCTAATAGGCATGTTGTAGGTTTAGAGATGGTGATTAATTTTGTGATATCGTCTTGGCTTATAGGGAGAAAACATTTTAGTTGAGTGGTATTGGCTAATGCAAGTGGATTTTCTGTGGAGGTTGAAGGATGCATATTGGTAATTGTAGTACGGATGTTTCAATCTTTTCTGTGAAAAAGTTCATAAAGTCATTGCTGCTAAAATTTGATGCCACATTATCATCAGATAATGTTTGTTTGTTAGTTTGGCAACTATAAAAAGAAATTTAGGATTATATTTGTTTTATTTATTTAAGCACTGACATGTGCAGCCCTTGCTGTTTTTAGCCCATTATCCATTAGTTTTCCTCCATTTACACTCAGTTGCGTGTTTCTTTCTTTAGATTGAGAGTATTGTTTTTGTACCTAACTTTTTTTGGTTTAATTGGAGCAACAGCATCTAATGTTTTAATGAGGATGGAGTTAAATTTGGTTGTTATAGTGTCTAAATTGTTAGCACTTACGGGTGTATTACAAAGGTTGGAAACATCTGGTAGAGTATTAAAACATCTGACTTTGGTATCTGGAGTTATGGTTCTGGCCAGTCTATAACGTGGGGCATTTAACAACAACTAGATTTATTACCCACGAAATCAGATAATGGTCTGTGATCTCGTCCCTTAGTGGCATGATATCTATGGGGTCCAGCCTGTGCTAAATAATTAGGTCTAGAGTATGATTGAGATGGTGAGTGGGGCTAGTAGGGTCTATGTTGCGTAAGAATTTAGCAAGTTATTAAATACAATCCCTGGCGCGTTGTTAGTGACATCTACATAAATATTGAAGTCTCCAACTATTAAAGCTTTATCAATTTTCACAGTTTAGTCTTTTAGAAACGCAACTTGTGGGCCTGAAGGTCTATACACCATCACCAGCACAAAAGAGAGGGTTGATTTATTATCTTTGTCTGGTATAGTTATATGTAGCACCATTGATTTAAACAATGTAAATCTTTGACTGTTTGTTTGTTTAACCCTGAAAAAATAAATATAAACATTTGCAAGACTGTTATCCCGGCCCACCGGACAGGGCTCTTGTTTATAGCTGTAGCCTGGTGGGGTGGATTCATTTAAGCCGATATATTCATTTGGTTTTATCCAGGTTTCCGTCATACACAATATGTCGTAACGATTGTCTAAGATCATTTTATTTATAATGACTGTCAATAATATTGCTGCGTGTTTGTTGTTATGCCTCACTGATTGGGGAACAGACTCACAGTCTCTATATGTTTAACCGTACACACATATTCAGTATTTAAATTGACATAACAGCAGTGGCTAAAATGAGAAGTTAAACCTGGACCGGGAACTGAAAAACACAGGAGAGGAAGACAGGTTAGAATATGCACTGGAATACTGCATACGATACCAAATTGAGTCCACGACGAGTAATCGAGACCGGACGATTGTCAGGGCTGAGGTGTGCTTATTTAAAGGCAGTTCATAATGCGGAACAGGTGAGGTGCAGCAGGTGATGGCGATCAGAAGTCCGGTGACAGAGAGCGTAACGGAGTGGGCGTGGCAGGTGAGTTTGTGACACCAAGTAACCAATTCCTTTTAAATTCAAGCTTGTTGCTTCTGGATCAGATATCTCTGCAAGACTATTGAAACATTATCTCTGGAGACTCAGATAATTTTAAAGACTTTTAATTTAAAGAATTTTAAAGAATTTTAAAGAAAGAGATAATTTTAGACTATTAAAGGGGACCTAGAGTCAAAATCAAAATGTTTCTAGTCTTGACAGAAAATGGCAATATACCCGCCTAAAAGAACATAGGAAAAGTTCCAGACATTTTGAACCTATCTAAAAAGGAGTGCCTGAAAACAGCTCAGGCTGGAAAGCTGCGACTTCTTACGTCACGTGCCTCTCACGAAAATGAAACATAACACGAAAACATCGTTTGCATAGACCAGTCCCCAAACGGCCCCGCCTCCACTAATGTTATTTCAGCCGTGACGTTGTAAAGTACAAGACAAAATGGCGACTCGCCGATCGATTTAACCATACTCTTGATTTAATTTTATCTTATGGTCTGGACACTGTAAATATAGAAATCACACAGCAGTGTGATGAAATCACCGATCACCATCTAATTTCCTGTTTAATCGACTCTGGTGACTTTGACCGTAACGTTCGGTGTTTTCGTATGGGCAGAAACAATGCCTAACACTACAAACAGCTTTATTAGTACACTGCCCGACCTATCCAATCTATTAAATCCACCGGAATCTGCTATAGAGTTAGAAACTCTGACTACAAGTTTAAATCATTGTTTCACCGCTACTCTTGATACGGTCGCACCACTTAGAATCAAGAAAGTCGCAAACAGAAGGAAAGCTCTGTGGTATAACACTGCGACTATTACTTTAAAGAGAGAAACTCATAATCTAGAGCGTAAATGGAGAAAAACGAACTTAGAGGTGTTTCGTTTAGCATGGAAGGACAGCATGATTTGTTATAAAAAGTCCCTAAATTCAGCGAGGGCTGCTCATATCAGCTCATAAATCGAGAGACATAAAAACAATCCTAGGTTTTTGTTTACAACGGTAGCCAGACTAACAAACAAGCAAAGCCTTCCTGAGGATATTGCACCTGCGAACCTTTTCTTTTTTTTTAAAGAAAAAATTGATAATATATGAAACATGACTGAATCAATGCGGCCTGTGGCCCTTTTGGATAATTCAGTGTTGGTAAACGTTCCCCCTCACAAGCAGTTTGACTGTTTTTCTCCCATAAGCCAGCACGCTCTCAATAAAGGTCATCAAAACCAACTACGTGTCTCATTGATCCTATTCCAACCACCTTACTGTTAGAACTACTACCAGAAGTTCAGGAGTATCTCTTGAACATCATTAACTCATCTCTGTGCCTAGGTCATGTCCCAAGCCCCTTTAAGCTAGCAGTCATTAAGCCGTTGTTAAAGAAACCTCCCCCTGGACTTAAATGAACTTGCAAATTATAGACCGATCTCAAATACCCCTTTTATGTCAAAGATCCTTGAACGTGTTATTTTTTTCTCAATTGTCTGCTTTTTTTTACTGAGAAATGACATCTTTGAAATCTTTCAGTCTGGGTTTAGACCACATCATAGTACAGAAACTGCTCTTGTCTTCTAGTCTTCTTGTCTCTATCTTCTAGACCCGATGATGTTTCTAATCTAGGAAAACTTTCTGATTGTTTCACGGCTATAAAACAGTGGATGACCTGTAACTTTCTCCTACTAAATTCCAATAAAACCGAGATATTATTGGTTCGTCCACATTCTAATAAACAGACCCCTGCCGACTACAATCTCAAGTTAGAGGGATGTAATGTTATGTCATCCAGCACAGTTAAAAACCTGGGCGTGATTTTAGACAGCTATTTATCATTGGAGAGCTATGTTGCATATATTACTAAGACTGCCTTTTTCCATCTAAGAAACATCGCTAAGATACGTGGCCTCCTCTCTATGGCTGACGCGGAAAAGCTTGTTCATGCCTTTATGACATCTAGACTGGATTATTGTAACTCTCTCTTAGGTGGTTGTTCAGCGTCTCTCATAAACCGGCTACAGTTAGTTCAAAATGCTGTAGCTAGAGTCCTTACTAGGTCTAGAAAATATAATCATATTACACCAATACTTTTATCACTCCATTGGTTGCCCGTCAATTACCGTATTACCTACAAGATCTTACTGCTAACCCCACAAAGCACTAAATGGGCTAGCCCCCAAATACATCACAGACCTCCTATCTCACTACAAACCACTCCGTGCTCTGCGAACTCAAAACGCTGGTCTGCTGGTTGTGCCTAGAGTTAATAAATCAACTAAAGGTGGTAGAGCCTTCTCTCACTTGGCCCCTAAACTCTGGAATGAGCTCCCAGATACAATTCGGGGGTTCAGACACACTCTTACAGTTTAAATCTAGACTAAAAACCCATCTCTTTAGTCATGCATTTTTAAATTGACAACTGTTTTCTACTGACATGTTGATTTATGTTCACAATGCCATGAACAGCTGCTACGCTAATTATTCTCTGTTTCCTCCCGGGGGAGTTTTAGATCAACCTGCATCATTAAGGATCTCTCATCGGCGGGTCAGTCCGGTCCCCAGTTTCCCTCCGGTGGTCTCTGCCATCAGTCGTTCCCAGAGGATGTTCTCCACGGCCAACTCCTTGGATGGTCACACTTAGCACCATTGTTCCAGTATTTTTGTTATATCTGTCAGTATCCATGTCTTTTTTCAAACCATCACACAACAATCTTATATCATCAGTTTTCATATCATCACCAGTATTGTAACAGCAGATTGTTGTTAAAGCTGCTATCAGTAACCTATGGTACTTATCATCTACCATGTCATTTTCTCCTATTTAAAACAATTATATAAT
>JBAJNP010011187.1:0-15184 GCA_036877545.1 Yasuhikotakia modesta
TGTAAAGATTTGAGAAACTCTGGCCTTTTTGCACCGTTATATAAATACGTCCAAAAGAAGTTTATGTAGCGAACACAGACAAGCAAAGTGACAAACTGTGAAACTACACAAAAATATCTGCAGCATCTTAAAAACACGGCATGCCGGTTAAATCAGTTTATTTATCATAACCAACAGCTCAAATGTAAAGATTTCACACTGAACCTTTGGGAAATCTGGTGTGACTCCAGTTTCTTGAATGTACGACTCGATGTTTTTGGTGTTTCACTTGAATGTTTTTTCTGCTTGTACGTCTTCACTTTAACTTCTGATTTCTGCAGTTTTTTCTAACCAAAAGGTGAAATGAGTTGTTTTCTGTTATGTGAATTTCAGTTATTTAATTTCTTGGTATTGCATGAACGTTCCCAACAGAACGCTTATAGTTGCCTTTTCTCTGTAAAATATCAGATGTGTCATGTTAGCTGATGCGGAGCAAAATGTATCCTGTACAACTGTTAAATAAAACATTATACATGTTTAAACCCTCCTTCTAAAACATAGTCACCTGTGTGTTAGTGCATTACGTTTGTGTTTTTGTACTATATACTGTTCAGAGGTGATAAATGCACCACTGTGGTTAACAGAGATTTTCATAAGTACCTCATAAGTACCGCACTGAATATTACAGTAAACTGTAGGCAGCGTATGAGACACCAGAGATGTTATAAATCACAGCTGTTATTACTTTCGGTCCATTTGTCACACAGGAAATGTAATTGAGCAGAGTGCATTGTGGGATACAGTTTTTCCAGACTGTGGTGGTTTTTAGCATAACGCTGAAGTGATGCAAGTATTTCAGCAGCTGTGTGAATAGATTCATTTGTGCTGAAGCTTTAGCCTGCAGCTAAACCAGTGTGACTGAACCAGTTTAAACACATTTTGCTTTATTAACCCCTCAGGGTTTAAACCACATTTATAACCAGTCCTCAAACACACAGGTCTGATCACAAACCACATCTGAAACAGGACTAGTTAGTTAGTTAGGAACTACCAGGAAGTTTCTTTTCGTTTCTTGTTTAATTCTGTGACTTACAAGATGTTGAACAACAGCAGGAAACATTGTTCAAAATGTTTATAGATGTTTACACACATCAGACAGCTGGACACTCAACTCAAGCCTATAAACAATAAAACATACAGTATTTACAAACCTGTACTTTAAATTAAACACCAGTTTCCTTCTTATTAGACCAATATCAGACGATTAAAAGACAACACGAGTTCATCTGATGAACGCTAATGGCTTTACAACATGTTTTATCATTGACTCTTCAAGTCCCTGCATTAGAAACATCACATGATTGTAAATACAGCATATTTTGACTTATTTTTTAAAGTAAAATGGCTTGATTTGACTCAGATGTTTCTAATTTCTGCATATGAAAGCAGAACATTAAACAGAAAACAAGCTAAACTGGTTTCTTGTTGCTTTAATCAGCCGACATCGCGCTCGCTGCACTTCCGCACGCCGTCACGTGACGAGCGGAGCGGCGTGTGATTGGTTGGAGGGTTACGACACCGTTTCCGCCGGCCGTCACGTGACCAGAAGGCCGGCGTGTGATTGGCTGAGGAATTATGACGTCTAATCAACGCTTCGTATATATTAAAGTTTTGAGTTTTGCAGTCAGGGGATAAAAGTTGAAAATTGACCCTAAAGTCGGAAACTAATGTACGAAAAACGTGCGTGTGAGTACATAATAATCACAAATGACAACACAACACAAAAGATCCTCAGTATATATGATATAATGTAGATTTTGTAGCTATATTACGCCTGTAACACATACAGTATGTAAATATACCTATATTATCTGACTTATATTATACATGCTTATGTTATCAGTTCACAACGACGTCCTTCGGGGGATATTTGTTCGTTTTAAGCACAGGTTGAGTTTAAACTGAACGTAATGTATGTGTTGTGCTGACAGCTGCATCTCTGACCGCCAGATGTCGCTGTTCACACTTGTAATGAGGTTTAGACGTGAGGCCACGTGATGCTGAAACGTGTATTAGACCTTCATCAGTTTGTGTCACAGGTCAGAGGTCACAGGTCAGAGGTCAGAGGTCACAGGTCGTCCTCTCCTGTCTTACCCTTAACCACCTGGTTGCCATAGTGACAGGTGCAGAAGTCAGAAGTAATGATTTGGCTTTAGCCACAATAACCTGCAGAATCACATTCAAGAGTTTCCATGAAATGACTGTGATTAAGATCACAAACGTCACTCACACCGTTTCACGTGTGTTAACAGATCAAATCAACGTGAAAAACAGCTTCTGTAAATGTCATTTCAGCCCGTCGTTTGGGTTTTATTGTGAGGTTTTATTGTGACGCGTCCGTGTCGTTCAGAACAAACGGGAGCTTCAGTAGTTATGAGCGTTTGTGAAGCAGAACAGAGTGTTTGTCAGGAACTAATGTGATGTTTCATATGTGATCAAACTATGATCTTTTATCTCTTCTTCTGTCTCCTACGACTGTTTGTAGTAAAACCATTTATCAACTAGAAGGAGAGAAAAACAGAGTGAATTTTAGTTTGAGGATGAACTGTGTGGTGTAAACAAACTGTGTCTTACAGAGATCATTGTGTAAAATATAATAAATAACTTTAACTGTCTGTTTAGCATCAGAAAATGCCTGTGAGAAAGAGACTCACCAGAGTTTGGGATCGTCTCTCCTTCATCGTGAGGATGAGCCTGAGAAAACAACAACATCTTCAGAAAGACAATAAATCCTTTCATCGCTGACTTACTGTCGTTGCTGTAAATCTGCATGTTTCTCTGCTGTGGAACACAACAAATTCATTTCTGTGGAGTTTGTCAGGCTCTCATGTAAATGTCTTCTAAACATCTTCTG
This sequence comes from Yasuhikotakia modesta, assembly GCA_036877545.1. Classification (NCBI taxonomy): domain Eukaryota; kingdom Metazoa; phylum Chordata; class Actinopteri; order Cypriniformes; family Botiidae; genus Yasuhikotakia; species Yasuhikotakia modesta. The sequence continues at coordinate 2,894 of JBAJNP010011187.1, forward strand.
CCGTGTTCCACTGAGAAAGTCATGCAGGTTTAGAAGCACAGAGAACGTTCTCAGAACATTGGCCAAAGCTCTCTAAAGGTAACCCCAAAAAGTATTATTAAAATGTTTGTTTATACATTATATAACATTAAAATAACATGTCTGCATTCTTTATGGAAATGTTAGGAAAACGTTCTTATAACGTAAGATTGTTTGCTGATGAGTGGACAGAATTTGCTTCAGGGATTTTGTGACGTTTTATGAAATGAGTTTTACAGAGACAAAGCAGCTTTTATAGTTTCCTATTTCAGTCGAGTGTCTTTGTACAATTTGTGAGTGTAAGTAATAAATGAAAATAGACCCTTGTGACAGTTTGAAAGGGACGTAATCAACAGTTCATTATGAGCCACAGTTTCTATGAGGTCTCAGCAGTGTGTGTGTCTGTGAGGTCTCAGCAGTGTGTGTGTGTGTGGGTGTCTGTGAGGTCTCATTGTGTGTGTGTCTGTGAGGTCTCAGCAGTGTGTGTGTGTGTGTGTCTGTGAGGTCTCAGCAGTGTGTGTGTCTGTCAGGTCTCATTGTGTGGGTGTCTGTGAGGTCTCAGCAGTGTGTGTGTGTGTGTGTCTGTCAGGTCTCATTGTGTGTGTGTCTGTGAGGTCTCAGCAGTGTATGTGTGTGGGTGTCCACACGCACTGTGTGTCTGTGAGGCCGCATTGTGTGTGTGCATGTGTGTGTTTCTGTAAGGTCTCAGCAGTGTGTGTGTGTGTGAAGAGCCGATGGAGAAACACTCACTGAATCCACGATGACTCTGGCGTCTGTGTCGGAGCAGCAGAAGGGACTGTCAGACACACAGGTATTCATACTGCAGGAGAAATGTGACACAAAAATGTAAAAACAAACGTGAACATCACCAAAGCAAATATATCTCTGTCTGAGGGGCGATGCAACCTGATGGAACGAACGGCAACAAACCGTCTCACATCTGAAGTCTGTTGGCAAATGTTTCCCTGGAAATTGACAGCTCAGATTATTAATTATTATTGATAATAATGCTGATCTATTATGCATTTCCGATAACTGATTTTTGTTCATTTTGAACCCAGAAATGTTACGATTCCAGCTTTTAAATGCAGTTTTCTCTCTTTAACTACCATTTCCCCATAATCCTCTGTTTGTTCAGCTAGCCCAGCAAATGTTTTCACATCTATTGAAAGGATATTTTTGTCCAATTGCCAAACAGCCCCTCTAAAGCACTTATTTATTTGCTAAAGAGAGCTGCGGTCACATTCTTAGCACGCCGGCGCTCAGACAGGCTGCGCCACGCAGCGCCCGCAGATAGTAAATGCAGCGTGACCCTGAATGCAGAGACTGCACATCATCTCAACTGTCCTCAACTTCATTGGACATTTCCAAACCCATTTTCACTACATCTGTAAAAGCCAGTTAGATTAAGACAAACATTCACTTTAATGCAAAAACGTGTTTGATGTAACATTTCCAACAGATTCTGGGTGTTTTGGAGAATTGGAGAGATTACAGAGTGACTGATGTTCTACCAGTTGAGCTCTCCAGCATCAGTCTTCTTGGAGATCAGAGCTTTCCAGAAACTGTGAGTGTCTTCAATGGTTTTAATGGCAAAATCCTGGAAACGATAAAAAAGCGACATCGTTAATTATTATTATTAAATAACAATATGTATTTATTATATAGTGAACTTCTGAGACAGACAATCAAGGGCAGAAGAAGCTGGACCATGGACCAGATGTTCTCGTGGTGAGACGTCTGACAGTAGGAGGCCAACTCCTCATCAAATTATACAGTTTCTGGTTTGAACAGTTTAATTTAAACGTGTGGCCGCGCTCATCTCAGCCACCCAGTAATTCTTTTGTAAGTGGCGTAGTTCATTGTTTAATTTGACCCTTAAATGCTTCAGAGACTCTTGAGTTGTAAAATCACTCTGACAGATTGGCTAGCGGACGCTATCATGCCGTGACAAAACGATTTTCAAATTACATGCTTGAATTCTCCTGACTGCCGGGCAAAATGGGACGGAAACATCATCAGGTCATTAATCAGATGTCACCTCACCTAAGACACTAACATCTTATTGCACAAACACTCTTTACCTTGTTTTTAAATTCGCCGTGGAAGGCAAATTGGTTTTCTGGTTTGCCGTCCGGCACTTTGTACATTCTGAACCAATCAAGCGTGGCCTCCAGATATCCGGGTTTGAGTCTCCGGACGTCATCAATATCTGTGGAAAAGACGTTGCAGTGAAAACACACAGACCTTTAACATCACGGTGGTTATGGAGACATGAAGTTCTCAAACCGTTGAAGTGTTTGGCCTGTGGGTCCTCCGTGTTTATAACGATAACTTTCCAGTCAGTTTCCCCCTCATCGATCAATGCCAGTGTTCCCAACACTTTCACACAGATTATTTCTCCATGCGAGCAAACCTTCAGATAACCACAAGGAAACGTTTCATTATCAAGTTTGTCACGAGCATATTTGACACTCATAACCATTTTTTAGTTTCTTAAAAACAACGGTGGCATTAATTGTTGCTAATGCAGAAAGAAACGCTCGTATTTTCACTTTTATTTGTTTGTAAAATGTTGACAGAATGACAGAAATCTGACAATCTGACAATTAGACTCTGTTTTTGTCACAATCTCACAATGACTTTAAAGTTTAAAGTTCAAAGACGTGTGTGTTTGCTGGGACTTTTTTGGTAAATCTTGGTGCAACTTTTACCCTTAAATGTCAAAAGATTTGCAATGTTTCCTACCCATGAGGTTAGTAAAGGTGTGTGTATATGCATGTGTTTGTGTAAAGGTGTGTGTGTATATGCATGTGTTTGTGTAAAGGTGTGTGTATATGCATGCGTTTGTGTATATTTGTGTGTGTGAGAGAGAATGTATGGCTGTGCGTGTTTGTGTGTGTAAGAGTATGTATGTATGTATGTGTAAGAGTGTGTGTATAAGGGTTTTTGAAGTGAAGGATGTTTTGATGTACAGCCGTTGAGATTCTCCTCAGCAGAACCGATCTCGGGTTCTGTGAAGATGCTGTAATGATGTCGTGAGGAACCAGCAGGAGTCTCTGAACTAATGACAGCAGATGTATCATCACAGACCGCTGAAGAACTGACCTCAGGTCAGTGAAAACTGCTTCCAGTAATGAAGTCTTTGAAGGGTTATAGCTCCATATATATCAAGTGTTTTACTCAGAAACCATGTTTTTAAACTCGCACGGTTTTTCTGATAGCATGATAGGCAGTTATGTGGTTAATAATATATAAAAAATTATGTTTGATATTATATTTAGATGTATTTATATTATAAATGTACATTATATATGTGTACACACACACACACACACACACACACATCTATATTACGCGCCCATGTTATATTTGAATGTATTCCATGTCTAAACCTTATCTCCAATGTCGCAGATGTCGATGGGGTCATTGTCCCCACAGCAGCCGGTGTCTCCGTCCCTGTGTCCTGGGTCTTCCCATGTCTGACAAACACAAAACAGCCGTCCATTAGCTCACGGTTCGGAGCATGAGATTGAAATGAACACAGGGAGATTTCTGTGGTAAGTTCTGATAATACAGTCTCTGTGTTGCTGCTGGAAAAGCTTTGAATTTCTCGTTCCTGGACGGACTGGCAAATTTAATGCCCTTGAAATTTGTGTGTAAGTGTTCTTTCATGCATCAGAGTGTAAGCTTTTCCCAGCCCTGTTTTTTTCCACATCAGAGCACTTCAATTTTATATGCTTCTAAAAGACTGTGAGAGGCGTTGGACAACAGAAACGGCGTCACAGACCTGCGGAATCGCGCCGTAGTTCCAGATGTAGCCCTTGTGAGGGAAGATGTTGCTAACGTAACGCAGATTTCCTTTCTTAACATCCTGCTTTAGCGGGTTCAGAGGGTCTTTAGTGCCGATCTGAGGACGAGAAGGAAAAACGCTTCAGAAATGTTGTGATCGAAACCACAACACTGAGATAAAGAGTCTCACGCGAAAGCCACAATGTCTCAGTGTTGTACCGGTTTTGAAAATCATGGAAAAGTGAGAGGGTTGAAGACCACCCATCGGCCCTCATAACTGTGTGAGGAAGACTATGGAGAAGAATAACTCCAGCCTGTTTATTACGTCTCTTCATGCACTCACTGCTGTTGATGAGACCCTAGCACTCATGCGCTGAGAAGCTCAGATCTTTCTCACAATCTCAGCGGTGGTCATTTAAAGACCTGTAGTTCTTCTTCATTCTACTGCAGAATAAAACACCACATATCTGTAGATGCTTGTATCTGTTAAATGTTATCAACTGAACTCATTTATAAACAGTAAAATGTTATAAAGAGTAAAACATCCTCAGTTTTACATGTTAATAGTTAATTAAAAAATAAGATGTTTTTTTTCAAGTCTAACTCTGACACTCGACATAAGAGACAAACAAACTCTAGTTCTTCTCTTGATGATGTATGTAAGTCCCTGGGATTGATTCTGATTCCAGAACTTGTTTTGCTCTGATTTCATCACCATAGTTAGGAAAGACTGTCGTATTTTCTGTTTCAAGGTGACATTAAAGCTTGAAGCTTGTGACACAAATAAATACCATTATTCAGTCTGAGGCATTAAGTTCATTTCGCTTCCATTGTAATTCGCAGAAATCAACGGCAGTGCAGATCAGAAACTCGTCACGCTTCAGAAATCTCCTGCTTTTCCAGGAATAATTGTCTGTGATGTGTTCTGCTGTATTTGTGTCTGAGAGAGAGGACTGAGTGTGTGTTTATCATGAAGAACGATTGATTTAAATCTGTGAAATATGAACAGGAAATACACCAGAGAGCGTCTCACCTCCATTTTTGCGTTTGTCCATCTTGGAACTTCAATAACGGCGTGAAAGATCTTCTGAGGAAAAAACAAGGTCCAGTCATTTACAGTAAATCTGTTTACACACAGAGGATAAAACACACATATAATATAAATGCTAATGTAGGGATTTCACTGCATAGATTTAAAAACACAGCATCGTCTGTTTTCATATATGTGCAGTAGATATGTGATGTCATTCTATTATCATGTTGAATTATGAATACATGCTGTATGTTACTGTGTGTGTTTGTGTGTGTGTGTGTTAGTTGTATTTTGAGTTTATAATCGCTCTTTGCCCTCCGTTCCAGAGTTCAGGAAAACATTTCCAGTTGTTGCCCTCCTATTAGCGCCCAGAGTTGACCTCCTGAATATCTAAGGGCAGGTAAGACGACCCCTCGCACACACAAATGCGTTTTAATAGGATCAGAACTGAACGGAAACAACTGTAGCCTGTGATTCACTGTGAAAAAGTTAGATTTGTCTTTGAATAGCAGCACATTATTAATAGCACATCATTTAGTTCACTTATATAGAACATTTTGTTCTATATAAGAGGCTTGAAGAAGTGTGTTGCTCGCCTGGTCTAATCTGGACTAGACTAGACCAGACCAGGACATGCCGTCATCATTTAGGTGATAAAGCTAATTGATTTAAAATGTTTTCATCTGTTTACCGGTGCACATCAGTTTCTGTTTACAACACAATTTGTTTATTTGTTTCTTAAAACACGTTTCTGCTGTATTTCTGCAGTAAATATGCAGAGATGGTGAGAGACTGTTTCTGCTTCATCTCACAGGAAGTAAAGATGAAATATTCTTACCTCTGCCTCATCAGCATAGATGGGGATGTCGTGAAATGGAGAAACGTATTTTCCCTCCCCATTTTCTGTGAAAACAAAATAATGGCAGTTTAACAACTTATTTGTGCTGCTGAAATGAATGTAAAGGCAAAAATTGTCACAAATCATACGTATATATTTTTCTCTCTTGTTCTCTCATGTCATGAGACATGATTTGTTACTTAGCAACCGTTTTCACATCCACCTGTTGGTGCCATTAACAGGTGCCCAGCAGTGTGTGTGTGTGTGTGTGTGTGTGTGTTTGTGTGTGTGTGAGTGACTTACTGAAGTAAACTCTGTAGTCTTCAGTATTTTCTCTGCCTCTCTCCTCAGTGCTAAAATTCATACTGATGTTGTTTTCGTGTCCCGGGTTCAAGCGGTTTGTCCTGTCAGCTGTCGCCCGAGACTCTCTGGGTTGTGGAGAAACTGTTAAGCCAATAATCAGCTGCTTATCCGTCCATGTGGACGCGAGACAGCCAATCAGTTTAGGACGGGAGTTTGGGATATATTGGATATAAATAAATTGGATATAAACTCTGTCTGGCGGTTGTAACAGCTTCACACCTCAGTTTCTCCAGAATTTGATTTGTTCCCTGTAAAAAAAAGCTGTTTCTTGTCTGGCTTGTGTGTTTTTGCAGCGCTGTGTATTGAAGGCTAATGCATAAATCACTCAGTAAATGCCAGTGTGTGTGTGTGTGTTTGTCTGTGTGTGTGTTTGTCTGTTGGTCTGTGTGTTTGTGTTGTGTGTGTGCATGTGTGTGAGAATAACACAACAGACAGCCTTTGGGTGTTAAGTCTGGATTACCTGGAGATCTCCTGTCGGGTTTGTGTACTCTGAACACGCACCAAACGTTTGATAAGGTGCTTATAGTGTAATTTTTAACCTGGTCACATTATAGATAGTAACACAGAATACAGAGGGACCAGGCTGGGACATGTCTCTTCATACGTATGCGGTGGAGGGATTTCTTTTGGAGCTAAGTGAAGCTTCACAGAGATTTCATATCTGTTGCCAGAAACAGGAATGTGGGATTTTGGTTTGAGTGGTTTTTTAATAGTTTTGTGTAACGGTTTGATATTCCTATATAGCTTTTGTGTCTATATAAAGCTACAGAAATCAACCACCTCTCTACAAATCTTACTGTTTGTAGTTTAGACTTAAGCAGTTTGAGATATAAGACGTGTTTTGTTTGTCATGTTTGAGTCGTGCTGTGCATTGCAATTATTTCATTGTGTTAATTTTAATATTTGCAACGTACAGTCGCAAATTACTCTGAATTTCTGAGGGATGAAACAGACGCTTTAGAAATGAACTTTAATCGCTGTTTGGGAGCTAAAGTTCAAGCATATATTTACATATCAAACAACACAACAGTGGATTAGACAGCAGAGCACAACAACAAGGACAAATAATAACACAATTCATTCTAATAAAGTAAACAAGCATTAATAATACAACACTGTTTTCTGCACATGCAATGAATGAAATCAATAAAAGCAACACGCACAGATCCGTAACATACTCACAAATGATGAAAAGAATGATTTAAAATCTGAATATGCATTAAAAATGCTGTTTTATGAAGCAACATGTTATGATCTTGTTTATGTTATGAATATTAACAATGTTATGAATGTCATGCACTTCACGTTTATCTTATGATTTCATTGATTTAATTGCTTTAAACTTGCTTAACAGTTTATACACTTTAATTCACACACAGCTCTTCAATTATATGTTTATTTTATGGTTATTTTGTAGAAAATTAAATGATCCGGTTTAAAACACAAACTCTTCTTTCTTTAGTGTTTCACAGACACTCATGAAGGTTTGGAGAAATGAAGACAGGATTTTAGTTTTTTGACTGTTCTTGCCTCTGAAATCACAACAGTAAGTTTATAATAATGATTTATAACTTTAAGTGTTGTGGAAATGTCAGTTTGGTTTTGTTTGGCTCTCAGATATCCTGCAGTTTTATGTTTCAGAGATGAAGAGTGCGTGTGTTCAGTCCAGGTCCTCCAGCACCAACTCGTCCTGTTGCTCTCGTTTGCAGTCTTTCCTCTCGTTCGCCCCCTCGCTCCTCCTCGCCTGCTCCCCATCCGCAAACACCCGGTTGTGTTTCCACGTGTTGTTCCGTCTGGGATGGGGCGGCACCTCCACCACACACACCCCGAACTTAAACGCCGCCTGAAACCCCCGCCGGAAGTTTTCATTGAAGTAGCCGTAGACGACGGGGTTGACGCTGCTGTTGAAGAAGGCGAGCCAGTGAGCGAACGGAAAGATGTACACGGCCACCAGGTCCAGCTGCGCGGCGGTCAGGTTACCGTAGTCCGTCAGCATGCTGACGATCCACAGCGGGAGCCAGGAGACCGTGAAGAGCAAAGCCACCATCAGCAACATGTTCACCACCCTCAGCTTCCTGCGGAAAACCCTGCGACTCTCGTCCTCCGCCTGCGCGTTTCGGATGGAGGCGGGAGACTTGACCAGCTTGATGGCGATGCGGGTGTACATGATGACGATGAGCGTGACGGGGGCCAGGTAGATGTGTGAGAAGAGGACGGTGGTGTAGATCTTCCTCATGCTCTGGTCAGGCCACGCCTCCCAGCAGGTGTACAGAGGGTATGTGACGTTGTTCTGGTCCACCATGAAGTGAAGGAGATCCTGGGAGACCGTCAGTGTGACAGCTGAGGGACACATGATGATGACAGCCAGCGCCCAGATGAAGGTGAGGGTGATGATGGCTTGATGTTGCGTCAGCTTCTGCTGGAAGGGATAAACGATACATCGAAACCTGGAACACAGAGAACAGTTCAGACTCTCTAAATCACCATTTTGAAGTCTGTTAAATGATCTCAGATCAGCTCTGTAGCTTCATGACACTTTAACAGACTGACAGCATCACAGGTCTGAGGTCAGCTGTCATATCCAGTCTGACGGGGGTTTTAAAATGAACGGTTCATCAATTTCAATGTCATGTATACCGTTCTGGCTTCTGTGAAACACAAAAGAGACAATTTTGGAGCAGAATATACTGAGCGGAGCTGTCAGACTGCAGAAATATTACATCTCAAACTCTGTCAGGAGAATTTGTGGCAAGTCACAAAAAACAACTCAGACTGTTTAATTTAAGAAACTACTATTAGTGTTGTTGTTCTGATGTTTTGAACAGATGTTTTGGATATTTCATGGAAATAAACTAACTGATGGGCTGATAAACTTGATAAATATAAAAAGTTGCTGATAAATTTGTTTTTAACAGAAGTTCAAATGCATCATATATATTGTACTGTCACCCAAAGGGTGTTTTTTTGCATGCAGTGTTGCAGAGAGCAGCAGCGCATCATTATACGTCAAACATCAGGGGATAAACGCATCATCTCTCTTCTGTAGGACTGGTGATGACACAGATTAACTCATTAACCTCTCCACTGCGATGACCACCAGCGTAAAGACTGACGCAGAGACAGAAGCCCCCTGAATGAGACCACTCATCTTACAGATCACCGCATCAAACGGCCACCCTGCGTGAGACACAGGGAGACAGAACGAGACGATCAAAGGATCAGTTCTCCACAGCGTCAGGGGTTTGTATAATGTTTTTATAATGAAACACAATCACATCTTTATGCGCTTGCCAGACGTTCAGTTTTAACATGTGATGAGTTTGCGTGTTCTCTGATAATCAAACCCACGACTGTTACTGTACTGTTACTGTAAGAGTTTATACTGTCACTGTAAGAGTTTATACTGTTACTGTAAAAGCTACAGTATTAAATGTACTGAGTTAATGAAATTATTTTAGTTTAATGATTGAGTTCATTTAGGTTTAATGATGTTAAATGATTGTGTGGCAGCTGTATGTACACAATCACATCTGTATGGTTGCTTTACACAACACATGGTCTGGTGTGCAAACGCAAAACACAGTCAACGCTGTGTGAATATGACAGCAGTAGAATTATGTAAATGTTTAAAACACGTCACGTTAATTCACTGCAGTCGCAGCATTAAAATCTCTCGGTTACGTTTCTACTGATCCCTGAACAGTTGTTAATTCACCCGTGTTTGCTTCAGTTTGGCAGTAAACAACACACAACTGCTTCATTAAACAACGGTCAACACAACAAATTATCAACAAGTTTGTCAGCTGCCACAATGTCTAACTTCAGACTGTAAGAGAACGTTATTTAAAAGTTGGGTGAGCTAATTCACACAGGCTAGCAATAGCAACAAGTGGTTTACGTTACGTTTGTGGTTTATCTACCTCTCACAGATGGTTTACCTGTGATCAGGTTGTCCACCAGCGTGATGGGGAGACAGAAGATGCCCACCAACACGTCGCTGATGGCCAGGTTGAGTATGAAGATGTTGGTGACGGTTCTCATCTGTCTGTTCTTCAGCACGATAAAACACACCAGGATGTTGCCCACCATGCACAGGGAGAAGATGAGAACGTAAGCCAGGATGAAGATGGTGGCCACCACCAGAGAATGCTGGTAGTACGGTAAGAAGATGTTCTGGCTGTGGTTGAAGACCACGGTGTGGTTTGAGCTGACATTCTCCGTGTAGAAGATGTTGAGATCCATCGCTGGTTGAAAGGTTGAGTCTAAGACAGAAGACAGAGATTAAATTTAGTAAACTGAACAGAACTTTTCTGTCTCTCTGGGTTTTGCTTTATATTACCTGAACTCTGTGTGATTTGATCTACCTCATACAGTGGGCGTTCATGCGCTTCATCTGTCTTGACGGTGTGACGCTGAAACTGACTGACAGTTAAGCTATTTGTGTTTGATAAAAGCACCTGTTTCACCTGCATAATTCTGTCACATCAAAGTACGAGAGACTTCAGTGTCGATCTGATGCGGTAAAACTCTGAGTACCAGATTATAAAATCAGGTTTTGTTTTGTTTTCTGTCTTTTGTCAAGCGTCCAGAAAACATTAAAGGATAAAAGCTTTAGGTGGACAGAAATGATCGTCTCACCCTGAGACTGTTGGAGGCTGGAAGTGAATTTATAAATAATTTGGGCAGAATGTATTAGCGCTTTGTTTTTGACAGCAGCATCATTTAACATTGTTTTCATGCTACATAAGGAATGAGTCTGTAATGAAATGCTCTGAAACGTTGCCACATTATCTCACACTAACCAGAGGTCATGAAGTGTGTATTATGTCTGTGGTGATGAGAGATGCTTCATTCAGGTTTTTAATTGGTCATCGCCATGGGAACCACAGATGTCTCTGACCAATCGCTTCAGCATCTCAGAAACCTTTAGCCCTGTTTCTTCAGGAACCCGGTGTGTGACGTCTGTGTTTCTTCTTCTGCTGGTTTAGTAATAGTTGCTCTGTAGCCGTTTCATCACTGTAAGAAACGTTGCTGTCTTAAATATTTAAGTTGAATTAACTTGGCTGTAAAAGCTGAATGTAGTTTCAACTTATAAAAATAAGTAAAGCAATTTTTAAACTTGTTTTTATAAGTTCCAGCAACTTGGCGTCAGTCAAGATAAAAAAAACCCAAGAAGCTTAAATGACTTGTGCAGCCGAATTCATCAAATTCATAAATTTGTTATGAAATTTAAAGTGCACTGTGGTCTTTATATCTGTTCTTTGTGAGAACCGAGATGAAAACCTGCCTTTTATTTCTCTGCATTAGTTGAAACCACTCTCTGAATTTGACATGCAGCCGGACTCACTGAACATACTGACTGTTGACTTTAGGAAGAATTCATAATGAAGTCTGCAGGCACTGTCAGAGCCACATACAGCTCCAGTAATCTTACATTATAAACACAGTCAGCGTCTCTCAGCTGGTGAAACATTAAAGCTTTACTCAAAGTGTGAGGAGTTTTTTAACATGAAGGTTTTGCATTAGTCCCACAGCTGAAAGTCAATCTCAGTTCTCCCACGAATACGTTCACCTAAATTCAGACGTAACATCTTGAGATTGTGTGATTATATATGAGGGCGACTCTGAGCTAAACACAGAATGAGACTCATATTATATGGGTCTCATTCTATATATATTGTTCACCAGGGCAGGTATCTTCAAAAATGATGTTACCACGGTACTCTGGTTCCTAAAAAAGGTTCCTAATGGTTCTATAAGAACAATTCAGTCAAAGGGAACCATTAACCTTTAAAAAACTGTTCCATTAAAGGGAAGTTCTTATAGGAACCATTGCTATAAGATGTTCTCTGAAGAACATTTTCCACTACAGAGAACCTGTTGTGAAACAAATGATCTGCGGATGTTAAATTTTCTTTTTGGAACCATAAAGACTGAATAAAAGATAATTTAATTGAATGTGACATAAAATGTTATAAAAACATGAAACGTTTGCAGTAACAGGATTGTAAGTCAGTTTCTGTAGGATTGGAAGTTCTTACCTTGTAATCTGTCCATTACAGAGTCTGAACGCAGTAAATGACGCAGTAAATGACGGACATCTGCGCATATGATACGTGCGGATCGCGTCCCGAGACCATCACCGGTTACCGGCAATATCGGTCCCGTGACGGGAGATGCGCGTTTAGATCTGGTGCCTCCGGAGAGAGAGAGAGAGAGAGAGAGAGAGAGAGAGAGAGAGAGAGAG
>JBAJNP010011188.1:1813-13867 GCA_036877545.1 Yasuhikotakia modesta
GCTGTTGGTTGTGTATCAACTTGACTTCTCTACAACACAACTGATGGTCCCAACCCAATAAATAAGGAAAGAAATTCCACTAAGTAACCCTGACAAGGCACACACGTCATTGGCACAACCATTTCAGGTGACTTCCTCATTAAGCTCATTGAGAGAACACTGAGGGTTTGCAGCAATATCCAAAAAGCAAAGGGTGGCTACTTTAAGGAATCTAAAATATAAAACTTATTAACAAAGTTTTTTGTTAAGCACATAATTCCACATGTGTTCAATAAAGTTTTGATGCCTTCAGTCAGAATCTACAATGTAAACGGTCATGAAAATAAAGAAAACTCATTGAATGAGAAGGTGTGTCCAAACTTTTGGCCTGTACTGTATATATATGAATTAATATAGAAGAGTTATTATATATATGTGAAATTATATGAATCTATGAGTTATTATATTATTATGTTGTTTGCATAATTTTGCAATAATATAACATTATATTATTATATTATTATTATGTTTGCATTGTTTTTGCATAAAAAATACTTATTTTTTTCACTGTTTTAAAATTTATTTTTGTTTGTTTATTGGTTACAGTACTGTTTGCAAGGGATTTGCACAATAAAAATTGTTATTGCAAAAGTGTCATTGTAATAATTACACCGTTATACATTACAACGTTATAAAGACGTTCAGGTCCGACTGTACAAACTAGGCTGTTTTATATGCATGTTTAGGTGAATATAACCCCTGAAATAAGCAGAGACTCATATTAACGACCAGAAGACGACATTTTTAGACGTGCACAGGCCGTGCAGAAAAGACATGTGATTCACGGTCAGATGACGTCAAAGACGTCGATTGGATTTTCATTTTGGAACTATTTTTCAACCGTGACGTGACGGAGGGACGTATTTTCAACGGTAATCGGACGTCCAAATGTTTGCTGGGTTTAAACTACCTGCTACCTTTTACTGAATTTATTTTTTAAATTAAAGCTATAAAAATATATATAATTTTAAATGTAAAAAAATATATATTTTTTTATTATATTTGTCAATTTCAAAATTAGGAAACATTGGAATATGGGGAACTGTCACAGGGTGCTCTCTAAAACAGGCATGAGTCAACACAGAAGCCAAAACAAAAGTATTTAATAAAGATAATCCACAAACAATGAAAGGCATGAGCATAGAATACCCAATGTAACGTCAATTCCAGACAATGCAGATTAGACAGGAACCAGTTTATAAAACAAACAAATCAAAGACTAATCACAAAAAGGTAAGACTGATCACATTCACAACAAGAAACATTGACAACAAGAAATCCAAATATGGGCATACATGGGGTTAAGATAAGATAATTAGTGGAATTTACGTTCTTAAAACTTATTTCCGGGTCATTAAAGTAACACAGTAAGCAGCACAGACATTGTCTGCCATTGGGAAAGCCATTGTGTCTGTCATAAGGTCACCTTTAGCATTATAGGTAGTTTTTGTCCTAATTTATGTGTGACAGAGCACGTTTATCTGTAATCGCACTACCCTTGAGGGGTAGCAGGTTAAATTGAGTTGAAAATGAGATTTTAGCAGTCGCTGGTTTGATAGCAGGGAACAGAACTTTGGTGCTGTTCTTCGTTAATGGAGTGAGAGCACTAGAGGATTCAGTGTTAGTGCGTGGAGCAGGTGGAGAACAGCATCTTTTACATGATCAGACATGAAGTCAATTAGATGTGTGAGGAAAGAAGAAAAGCATATGAATGCATGGAACAGAGCAGGGGGTGAAGCAAGTCTGATGGCTAAAATGGAGGTCAAAAAAGGTAAAGTCAAAATAAGATTCATTGTAAATGGAAATGCAGCAAAGACCTGGCAGGGGAGGGGGCTGGAGAGAACTCAGAGAGAAACTATGATTGTAACGTCTCAGCAGTTGATTTTATAGTGCAAATGGAATATAATCTGCAGTGTTTGTGTCACCATAATAGATGTTCAAATGATGCTTCCAAAATGTGTTAAGAAAAATGCTGCAATTCTGCAGTTCTTGGCATATTTACAAACACCATAAGCATTACTGAATATATATAGCTGTATTCAGTTTAGTTCTGCTTTTTTTCCAAGTTGAGATCAGTGCAACATTGGCATCACGATTAGTTAGGCCAGTTTATGTTTTTTTGCTATTATAATAATATGTGTTTTATCATATTATTCAGTATTATACAGTATTAGCTATGACAGCATATGCAAACTGTTAGGAGAAGAACTACAATGTACACGTATAACAAATTCTCTCCTAGTCTCTCCCTCTCTTTCTACTGCTGTATTTCAACTGCTACAAACAGATCCTTTGAGGAGGGCCAGAACCCTAGAAAGAATACATAGAAGGTCATTAATAATTAATTAATGATAAGCTATAATATTGATAAGCTACTCTTGTTGATTAGGTGGCCACTCTGACAATGGGACTTTGGAAACAGGCCAGGAATATGAGCTTAAGTAAAACCTTGCCTAAGTTTTTCCCAACCTAAAAAGTAAATTCTTTTGCCCACCCTATGTTTCTGTAGCAAGTTTTTGTTAATGTCTCAAAATAAACATAAATAATTCTGCAGTAATACCATGTAGTACCATATCTATCTATCTATCTATCTATCTATCTATCTATCTATCTATCTATCTATCTATCTATCTATCTATCTATCATCTGTATATATTCTCCAAAGAAAAGAGAAAAGCAGATGTTCCTTTCACACCTTGCGCTTGGATCACTGAATAAAGGAAACTACATTAACAGCTGTTAAAGGAATCAGAAGCTATTGTTGTTGCATCAAAATTGCTGTCAGTGTGCATGTGACAGCAGCATGGTGAGAATATCTTTTTTTTTTTCCTTCTGACAAACTACAACAAGCGGCTGCTTTTACAGAAGTGTTGCAGATACATTTGTGGCATCATCACCTAAAATGCAAACAGCACCACCAGTATGTGTTACAGAAACAAGCTAAAACTTGTAAAACATTATTCTGGAGAGAATAGCGCTGTTAAGGAGATCTTTTTTTACCTGTGTTGGTATGTTTACTTTGATGCTGCAACACACCTGTAGCTGCAACACACCTGTACTCTTAAATGTGTACTTTCAAATTCATTTGCCAAACGTTCACGTTCATTTGCCGAACATAAAAACCTTACATAAAGAAATGTAAGGTAACCTAAAAACTGAATTAAACAAATTTTTCAAAGAAAACACTGAAAAATGTTTGTCAGTTGCAGCATGAAATCTTCCCTGTTATAGGACACTACATCAGACTCCAGTCTCCCATGCTAGTGTCAGCACACCAATGACATATGGCACTAAGCCAGCATATGAGGGCAATAATAATAATAGTAATATGGAAATAATAATGTCAGGGTTCTGCCTTGACACTGTTTGTTTTGTTTGTTGTGTCTGTCTTATGTCACCACATGGTTTTGTTGTTTGTCTGCCAACTGTGTGCTTCTCTAGTCCCTTGTTTCCTCTTTACCTTACCCTCTTGTTAGCCCTCACTGAGTCCTTGTTAGTTTAATTGCCCTCACCGGTTCCTTGCATGGTTAGTCCCTGCATATTCTATGTTCTTGTCTTGCTCCTTTTTTTGCTTTTTTCCCTGTATTTACTGTAAGTTAAACAACAATTTCTTTATTTTGTTTTTGGTTTATTGCCCTTCCTACCTTTAAGTAGCTTGTGTTCTTGTGGTGTTAGTGTTCCTGCCCATTGGTTTTGTAACGGTCTGAGTGGGGATCTAATCCAGGTCTCTGGCGTGGCTAGCCACAGCTTCTACAGCATGGGCTATTGCTGTGGTGTATGACCCAGGTGCAGAGGTAAAAAATAAAAAGGTAGAGGTAAAAAATAGAGTCTACAAGGATTAAATGGCAAAAAATATTAGTCTTTACTGAAGACAAAAAAAAAAACAAAAGTAATACTTTTGGGAGTAATACTTCCCCTCAGCAGTGGCTGGCAATATACAGCAAAAAATAGAAGAGCTGAGCTCCAATAAACAAAAGCAAAAATAAACAGACTCAAGGGTCTCAAAAAACAGTCTCATAAACACAGGGAAAACAAAGAGAGTGAGGGTCAGAGAAGCGTACTTTCACAGAGACTTAGCAGCACAGAGGAAGAATTCAGGACTGAACAAGGCACAAGTGACAAAGGCAGTCTTAAATAATGCAAGGGGCAGGTGGTGGTGATTCAGCTTAATTGCAATTCAGTTGCCAAATAGGGTACCACAGCTGCACCCCCTGGTGGCTTGGAGGACACATCAAATTTCAAAGACATTACAGGTTCCCCTTGCCTGGCACCTGGTCTGCTTCAGAGTCTGCGGTCAACAAGTATCTGAGCTTGGCTTGCCCAGGGCTTTCCATCTGTCTGGTCTTGCCGCTCACTCTGCTTCAGTGTTCTACCACTTGATGTCTGTCTGAGGCTGTTCCAGTGGTCTTCCCAAGTTGTCTCTGTGTTTATTGTTCCTGCTGTTGTCACAACTGTGTATCTCACTACCCTTATTAATCAATGTTGTTAATAAAACCCTTGTTACTCTTTCTGCAATTGGGTCCACCTTCCAGAATCCCTGACAAATAGTTCATAAGGTGGTCGCTGCCTTTGAGAGATTTGACTTACTGCAGGAAATAGCCTTACGAGTCTGTCACCAAGAGAACAGGGGGACACTCTGTAGTGATGGTTCAGAGGACACACCATAGCAGAAATAAGGTAATACATGGTATTACTGCTAAATAATTTGTGTTTATTATGAGACATTAACAAAACTAATTGGAGATTTGTAGTTGGTTTATGAACAAAGACTTGACTGAACTGGTAAAAACTATCATACATTTGGACCATTTGGATAAATGGATGTGCATTAGAAACACTTGTCATGTTCAAAGGTTTATACCTCTCTTAGTGGTCTAAAAGAGGATTATGTTTTTAGACTGCCTGCTGAAATAGTATGCACTTCAGAGACAGTGACATTCAGTCAATCAACATGATAGATGATAGGTATCATATACAGGGAGATTGCACATTTTATGGGATGGGGTATAAAGGATTTGCAGTGATGTATAAAGTGTTGAAAACCTTGGGAAAAATCAGGCCCAATGAGGTGGAACATTGTCCAATAATCAGGTCTTGATGTCATTAAACCATTAATTTTTTGGTGTTTGAAATAGAAAGCATGTGTCATTGTTTTGATATCTTTTTTTCATTTCACATTAGGAAAAAAAATGCAGTCCATGGACCATTCTTTTAATAATTGCTTCCAAAGGGTAAGCACAGCCCCAAGCACTGAGCTATGTGGCACACCATTTTGACTTTTCACTCCTTTTCACTTACATACACAAACTGGAATCGGTCAGATAAATGTTATTTGATTCATGCCAGTGCTGTTCAATTAATGTTAACATAATTTCAGTTCTAATTAAGAGAATGATGTGGTCAGTATTAAAGGCTGCAATGAGGTTGAGTAGTAGTACAAAAGTTGGAGCCAGGAGAAGATCATAATTTGTCAGATGAGTGCAGTCTCTATGATATTGATTGAATCATGTAAATTGCTATATTAACTGTCCTATATTAAACTGTCCTATAATGAAACACCAAGAATGCAGAAACCCCAGATAGACAATCCAAACCCAAGTCCCCCATGTCCAACAATGAATGGCTGACAACAACACCACCCATCCTCTAGGTGTTCTTCTGACCAGGAGAGCTTCAAGAGAGAGCCCATATTGAACTCAACAATGGAATGGTTTTAAAAAAAACAATAAAGAAATCCTCAAGAAAGGCCTGAGCCAAAAATATGATCTGTCTCTGGTATGTGTGGCTGTGGGACAACCTGTACTAGAGGTTGGAAGCTGGAACCCAGGTCTTCCAGTTCAATGATGGTATATAACCATCTCACACCACAGGCTTGCCAAGCTCTAATAGGGAGCATCACAGCTCTTACATGGAGTAAGACTAATGCATTAGCTCAACCAAGTGATCCCCTAGCCAAGTGGAGCTTGACAATGACAACGTACAACTTTATATAAAAGCTCTATACACCTTTGTAAAGCTTATATGGGGCTACCCAGCAAAAAAACCCAGATACCTGAGTGGCAGCATAACCCTTAATGCTAATATGTTTGTCACAATGAGCTGATATGCTCTCGCTTAACGGAAGTAGGCAGAAAATCAGCCACCATAATCATCACTGGTCAAATATTTAGAGCCTATTTATGCAACATAAACAGGGCAATTCAGGTAATTTAGACAGATATTTAGATATTTAGACAGGTAATTCTGCAGAGACTATGCTTTCATTAGAAAGATTACTCATAAACATCTAGTCAGCAGGGTGCATCCATGCATGCCCATGCTCTTGTATTCCCTCCACATTTATGTAAATCACTCATAAATACAGTTAAAACAAGAGTGTCGTAGCTCCTTTAAAGTTCTATTTACCTCAAAAATCAGTGGTCAGATTCACTCACTGGTTACACTGGAGGTGTTTAGAGGCTTCAAACCAGATGCTAACCTGTGTTACTTGCCTGTTTTTACCAAGCTAAGCTCCAGCAACATTGAGAAGTGTGCCCGTCTCATTTCCCGGTTTCCCCACTCTCCATCGTCCCACGCATCCTAGGATCAGAAAGAACAAAGAAACCACTCTAATCATACAAATATCGATTTCAGAAGAGTCTCTACATTCAATACTCACCTGCTCAGTTGATTTGTCTATTTAACCTTCTAACTCTAATAAATATCCCCTTGTTCCTCCTTACCTGTGAATCTGTGTTTCATTGCAGTCCCAGTGACAAAAAAAAGTTTTTAAATAATGTTTTGAACATATTGATAGCAGGATGAGGAGTCCATAGGTAGTGATATAACATCAAGCCAGGAACAGAGAAAGAATGGGAAATAGTGTTCAGAATAGTATTTGGAAGATCTTTTTATTGTGTTAGCCAAAACACTTGAAGACATGAACTTTAGGTCATGGTGTAAACTAACAACACACAATATCCATCAACTTACTAAAGTACCAACTAAACGTTAGATGCAGATCTTTACTATCTTTCACTTCTTTGTTTTTTCTATGTATTGTTTTCCTCTGTGTGATATTTTGATTGTTACAAATTTTCACCTGCTGTTAAATTGTGTTGTTAACTAAGAAGAGTTGAAGAAACGGAAGTAAACAGGTACCTCATCAGTCAACACATAAATGCGTCATCTCACCTTCACACAGCTGTTTATCATTAATTATAACACTGTTACTTTCTCTGTTTGGAATTTTGCAATATGTTCTTGCTTTGAATAAATAATAACACATAAAAGTTCTGATCCGGAGTTGTTCATAATTCTTTACAGCTAAAAAGACCACAGGAAATACTGTAGTCTTGTTTAATTATGTTTGAATAACTACTGTGGCCTAAAGTTGAGAATGGGGTGTGGGGTGTTAATTAGAAATCTCTTTTTTTACTCATCTTTACTTGAAATTAGTTGGGAATTAGTTGTTCCCAAGTAAGTTCTAAGAGACCTTTAAATCAAATGTGATGTTTCAAAGCACTGCCGATTGAAAGCCAATTGGAAGGACTTTCGGGTAAGTGAATATATTTAATTTCTTGAAAGAATCACAGACTTGGTGTCTTTGGTCCTTGATGCCTGTTGGGACCAAGGCATGAAAAAGTCTGCTTTTTTCCTTCTGATAACTCCACTCCCGTTTCCCTATCGTCTGTCTTAAACTAGGGTTCAAGAAGAGAAATAGGCCTCAAACCCTCAGCAGTCCTTTAAGTTGATTTATTTATCAGGTCTCTCTGTCTATCTCAACTCTTGTGTGAAGGAGGATGCCCTGGGGTAGATCTTCATGGCATGGTCCCACACACCCCTCCCTCCAAACACACATTCAAAGTCGTGGCATCAGAGCTGGCACCCAGTGTTGGCTTTCATCAGGATAGCTCTTAAAGATTCACACTCATAGGACTCACTACCACCATGCGGGCCATTAGAAAGAGAACGTAGCAGCCAGTATTCATAAATCTAGCTCCTCTTCCCAAGGCTGTCTACGGTAGCATCATCTTGCACCTCCTACCCATATGTCCACAGCTGTTTGTATTTGCTTTGGGACACTGCACTGTCAGCCCGCCAAGATGGTGTTTAAACAGACCCCTTGAAATGTCAATTGCTTTCACAAAGTCACAATACGTTCCCATACTAACTCTTATTTTTAGGTCTGTTAGGTATGAAGAGATAAACATGTAGTGCGTGGGGCCGAGTCTCCGCAATGGCCAACCCACCAGTCCTGTGTGTATTAACCAAATAATAATTCCACCTTTTGAAAGTTCTTCATGCTCTGTTTAAGCAATTCACAAACTCAAGAAATCTTTTTGTTGTTTAATCCAAAATGGCTTGTGTTTTTGTTGTTGTTTTTACGTGTTTCCCTCCTCACTTTCCAACATGTTAACGATCCAGAGACTGGCTTATAAAAAGAACACCTGGCTTTTGTGCATAGCTTAGACTAGCAATGTATTATAGATGATGATCTGTATATCTGCCAAAACACCCTCTTGTTGTACCACAGTCTTTCAATAATCCTGCCATATACTGTAGTGCATATTACTGTTCTTCTCTGTTGCCACAGCATAGAGTCTTCCATCATTTATTCATGTGGTTTCACTGCAACAGACATATGTATTGGCATATTTTAGACCAGAAGGTGGCTAGGTCTCACCTGGCAAGCACAATGCATACATAATTACCTTAAAATCACTTGGAGACTAGTACAAGAAACATCAAGGTCTTATAAAAAACAGATGGATGTACACAGAAAAGTATCACCTGAATTCTAAAGAGAATAACACCTTATGGAGACTGAAATAAAGGATAACACCTTTAAAACGGTCACATTGTTTTCTGATTATTAATATAATCTGTATTATCTGCGATAATTGCTTTTTAGCACCAAACATATGGCTCTGTTAGCTTGACTTCAGCATGGGTTTGCTCTGCAGCTGTGCCTTAAATAAGAATTAACATCTTTATTAGCAGACAATTATTCACATAAAATATTAATCGGCTCATAATCCTACATATGCAAAACATGCTAATGTTGTTTAAAAATCTAAGTATGAAGATTTTTGTATGTATGAAAATAACAAAAATTATAACAGAGTGAAAACAGAACATAGACATAGACAAAAATAGACAGAGTGAAACAGAATCAGTGGGTTGTTTGTTGACAAAGGCTAGAGATGAATAGCTTATAGAGAAATCAAACCCTTGTCTGTCCAGGTCATGGTCTATGTGGACATCATCTACTGTCTCTCGACAAGATATAATAAAAACATGTAAAAGAGGTGTCAGATTCTTCAGTTAGATGATAGCTAGGATGCTTTGACTGTGAGAAGATGCCAGCAAACTTAACCAGTATGCAGTGGGTGTATGGATGTGATCAGCAATGTCAGTTCCTTTTGAAGTGTTTTCTTCCCTTTCCTTTGGCCCATATGATAACACTGCAAACTGAGAGATACCCGGAACATCACAGCAATCATAGTTTCATTCTTGAATTTTCTCAATTGGAAATGGTGACAGAGATAACCAATGAAGGCTAGAGAGATGTGAGAACTGAGAGAGTGGCCCCACATCTAATTATATCTACACTGATGGCAGGTTGACTGGCTAGCAATGTTGCCATCTCGGGGCACAAATGTTCCCAACTAGGCTATGGGAGGCACAATGTTGGTCACTGTCATGCTTGTTTGTTCTTTTGTCCAGTCTTATGTCTTATTACCTTGCAGAACTGTCGCCATAGTGTCAAAAGCCTATCTGAGCTGACTTCATAGACAAGCATGACTACTGCAGTTTAATTGTTTCCATTTTGAAACAGATGCTAAAATTTTTATTTAGTTTTTTAAAGTGTCAACAGCATGGAGTTTTATCTAGTTTAATTGTATAACTACAGCAGAAAAAAACAACTACAGAAACAATCTACAGAAAGATCAGCTATGTTAAGAGGAATGCAGCAATTTGGAAACACTAGCTAGCTATAGTGCAACAAATGAAATAATTACCTGACTACATTTAGGCTAGTTCTACTAATGGCTGACACACAAAAATATTTAATTGCTGTAATGTCAAGATTATGTAAATATAAAAAACACTATCCTGCTATATAATAAATTGTTTCACTACCTAAAAGCTATGATTTAAAAACATTGTTATTACCTCACTACTGATTAAAGTACTGGCCGGCACTGAGCTTTACCCATCATTTTATTTGTAATGTTATTTTGTATTAGCAGACATTTATTTCTGATTGTTCCTGATTAGTTTTTGTATAGCAGGTTCTGGTTTGTGTTTCGATTTGGGATTTTTAATAAGTCTGCATTTTGACCCTTTGATTCTTGTATTTGTGACAGCTGTGCCAAGAGCCTGCCAGTAATGCTTCAGAATAATTTTAAATAATTGAACAAAAGTAAAGGCACAAAAGCAGTATACAAAATGGCATTAATGCAGATTTGCAAACTGTTTCCTATGTTTCCTTTTCAGATTTTGTTTCATGGATTAAAAAGTTAATTTACTGTTCTTACACTGTATCTCATCCCCCTGTTGAAATTCTGCAGGGGTGTTGCACCCTGATTACTCCGTAGTAAAGGCCTTGGATAAATACTGTGACACACAAACGCCAATAGCTGTAGTGTTCCTACAAAGCTCCAAACATTTTAGAACATGACTAGGAAGTCTGCCAAGACCCAATGCAAATAAAGCTTGGAGAAGATGAAATATATGTGACTAGCCGGCAGACAGCTGAACAAACGCAGTGACTTTGAAAATGTGCCTAAGAGCTTGCTTTACTCACACTCTTTAAACAATCAATCATGTGAATTATTAAAATATCATCATAAACTGTTCGATAAATAACTGCTTTGCCAAGCCCCAATTATGCATTTACGCAGTGTTTTTCCACCATGTTTGTTCTCTGCCCTGGGATGAAGGAAAATGCAGGAGAATTATCCAGAGAAAAAAGCAAAAAATGCAGTCAAATGCCTCTGAAAGCAATTACTGGTTGCGAATCCTTGCTAAGCCAATTGGCAATGTGCAGAATCCTCATCAAATAGAGGCATGCTAATCTCTTTATCACTATTAATTGAGAACATCAGCATTATCAAACCATATGAACTTCCCCCTTTTACTTTCATAATAAACAAATGACAAATTAAATTCTGCAAGAGGTGGAACTGCATCATGGCTATTCCAACAAAACAATTTGCACCAGCAGGTTTTTGCAATACTTTTGTAAGCACAGTGCTGAAGCAAGCTAGGCGACTGTTGTAGTTAAAATGTTGACAATTGAAGACAATTGAAATTTAAAGACAATTGAAAGTAGTGACATAGCAGGTGTACTTGCTTTCCCTTCAGAAAAAACAAACTAAAAATAATAATCATCTTGGGTTTTATCCAATTAGACACTCTTAAATCATAATGCGTAGCTCTGACACAAACAAAGCCTATTGGAAATTTAATACAAAGGGACAAGTCTCATGCTCACAAATACAAAACTAGTCTCATCAAGTGATTTCACAGGGGCTTTAAACGAGGATTGTTTTGACTATCCGTGCATTTAGTCATGTTTTCAGTGAGGGCTGCCCAAAGATGTATATCTCCAAAACCTGCCCAACTTTAAAGGAAGTGGTGCACTTCTTCATTGTCTTCAAATGTGGTTGATTTTAATGAAGCTGCCAGGACCTCCGTGATCTGACTGAGAGTGCTGATGGGGATGGGGTATGGACTCCACTGAGAAAAAAATAGAAAGAAACCAAAATACTGCTGGTGTTATATCCCCCCCACCCCCCAAAAAGCTGCTTCATAGCCAAAAATGTAGGTTCAGGGATTCACAGTGGCCATAAGGGAGAGTGTCAATCATGTAAGAAATATTAGATATGGAACTTGGGTGTAGAGAAGGCCTCCTTGCTTATTAGATATGTCAAGTAGGCTTTACAAAGTCAAGGACTTTGCTTGGGTTCTTAATTAAATGTAAATGCAACTGGTAACCAAACAAGTGCAGTTGTCACCCCCCCCCCC
>JBAJNP010011189.1:0-15178 GCA_036877545.1 Yasuhikotakia modesta
ACACACACACACATGTACTTATCTTATGTTGTCTAAACAGGGACATTCCATACACTTGTTTTTATACACAACTAGTTATAATCCTTAACCTTATTTACTATATTTTATAACTTATAGTTTTATAGTAAACACACACACACACACAAACAAACCAACAAACACACACACTTACAAACAAACCAACAAACACAAACAAACCAACAAACACACACTCACAAACAAACAAACACACACACACAAACACACACACTTTGTTTTCCCTATTCCCATGTCAGAGCATCTTTTCAAGCGCAGCCACAATTTTGTTACATAACACAATCGTAACATACTGTAACTGTGTAAATGTGAACTGTACTGTAACCTGAGTGAATGACCATTAGTATGTGTTACACCCCACAGAACTGTATTATGTATTTGCCCTTTAACACTATGCTATACTATGTTTTTAAAGTTTTTACTCTGGTATATTGGCAGCAAACACCATTAATTTTACTTGTAGTATTCTGGGATATTAGCCAGTTTCTTTGCGAAACACCACCTGTTATGACAACTTTCACTCATATTGCTAAAACACTGCCAGACAACTAGACTGTTTAATTTAACCACCCAGGCCAGTTCTTACTAGCATTTGGCAACAGATGAGTTTAAAGTTTGGACCCTGGACAAATGTAAGTGTGAGTAACTTTGGTGTTATTGATGCATCAGTATGAAAAATCTGATTAATGACCCTGGTGAGTCCATATTATAAAACACATTTTACCCCAAAACCAAAGTTTATGTATTACAATTATTTAAAATATGACATTTTCTTTACCTCATATTTCTAACTACTTGAAGAGTTTCATTTAATTGCAACTGTACTCACAATTTTGCATTGCATTGAAACTACATAAATGTACTTTTAGCACATCAACATTAGAAAAAAGTAAACAAACTGAGAAAAAAAAGTTTAATTTTCTTTGATAAAGGAATAAAAACAAACACTGTACTACAGTACAGTACAGTAAATCTACTGAGAATCCCTGTTGAGAATAATGAAAGTCAATATCTGAACACCAATGAAAAAAAGTGCTTCATCTGCATGAAAACAACATCAAAGTGAAAAAAAATAATCAGCTAAAATACGGCTCATCTAGATTTTATATCTGACTGCTGCTTGTTGAGTTTAGGGGGTTCCCTGGGAATCGAACCCAAACCTTGATGTTGCTAGCAGTGCGTTCTAACAGCTGAGCTCACTTAAAATACGAGAACAAGAGGAGAAATATGCAGGAAACTACAAAAGGACGTTGCCTCAACCTGACGTTCCAAACTTGGCACCATCTTTGCTACTAACAAGCAGTTGGAACGCAAGTCGTGCAGCTTGTATCCACGGGGGTTTCTGCATGGAGACGGTGATTGAAAAATCAAAGCAATTAATCAGAGAGGTGCGGCGCGAGATCCGCAACTTCTCCACCTTGCCTGAAAGATTAAGCAGAAACTGACATGCTGTTGACATGCTACAGCAGAGTCACAGGCACCCGAAATATCCTGCAAAATATCCTGCAGCAACGCGCCGAATCTCATCCCCTCTTCCCCCAGTGTGGCGCCTTTCCACAGACATGTCAGCTTGTTGCATTGCTAATGCAGGCTAAGCACGCTCTAGGAGGGAGAGACGAGCCCTCGCTGCATGCGATCTGAACTTTGACCCGACACACAGTCGTCTCTAGCCTCACAGCCGTTTCAGAGGTGGCGCTACAGACCTCAGAGCTACTGGCTGTTATAAAACATGAGGGACCTCGTGTTATTCACTGTCTGTCTCACAGCTGCGTTGACCTCGTTCCATCAACAATTCACATCCTGACCCCGGGCGACATCACACAGCTATACACACACCGCAGGGCGAGACACGGAGCCACCAAAACAAAACAAAAAAACGCTGTCATCACTTACTCACGCTCGCGTGAAATAAGAATGTTTTGAATGTTTGTGCTTCATTTGTAATTGTGGCTAGAAGCTCCAAACAGAACAAAAGCTGCCGTAACATCACCGCAGACGTCCACACAGATCTGTGTGTCCATCTGTATTTAACGTTTCTGTAAAGCATATTTCACATCTTCTGAAACAATACAGTAGCTTTGTGTTAAAGCAGACAAAATATATTTGCAGATGCAGATGCGTGTATAAGCAACAAAAATGCTAAAAATATTGAAAGTTAAGAAATTTAACTTAAGACCATATTTTATATGATATACCAATAAGAAGCGCAGATTGTGATCACCTTTAATATAAATGGATATATATGTATTTACAGTATATACTGCATATCCATGTTTACACACACACATATACAGTCACTATAGACCGCATGTAAACAAACATCTTTATCATTTCCCATGAGCAACAGCACAGAATCAAACCCTTGATGTCTAACACACATGCATGTCACAGCCCCCAAATAACACGCAAAACACATGCTAACCTGAGTAAACCAACGCACGGGTGTCACGTGTGCTCGTGTTATCGAGTGACATCAAACACTCACTATACATGTAAAGACAGAATCTGATGCGGAGCACTGAGCAGATTTCACTGCATTCAAATTAAATTCCCTTCAATAAAAACAGCTTCAAAAAGCATTCAGAGAAACAGGCAGTTGTGTTCCTGACGTCTTCCAGAGAACACCGATAAGAGCTGGTTTCTCCATTAGCCCACGGCAACCTGTCAGACAAAGCTTCCTATTAAGATGAACTGTAACGATTAACCCAGCGAGAGAGAGAGGGAGAGAGAGAGAGAGAGAGAGAGAGAGAGAGAACAGCTCTGTTCCAAAAACCTAGTGAAGGACAAATTACACTTTTTCCATCAAACCCTGCAGATATATCTAAGCAGGCAGAATAATTAAACCACTATCTGGAATATCACAGAAGCACATGATGGCTTCACATGCTCCCTACATAGGCGTCTCACTAGGTGTCCAAACTGAGAAATGAGAAAAGTACCAGTCAGGATTCTGCTGATGAATAGATGAAAAGGAGGGAAAACAGAAAGAAGAAAGAAAGCAACCATCTTTGACTCCTTAACCTGGTAAACCTGACATGTTAAGCCAGTCCAATGGTTGAGTGTGGTGAAGTTTCTCAGGTTGGTTTAACTGGATAGTTTAAGCCGTGTTTGGGAACTGGTTCACTGGCCAGGCTGTTTTTTGTGAGACCGCTGATGTTTTGGTTTCTCAGCAGGGTTCTGCTGACACCACGACTCCATCCACATACACCAGAGATGTCAGAACCACCAACATTCATCAAAGCAGCAGTTTGATATTCTGTGAATATCTCGTGAGAATCTGTGATGTGAATAACAGAGGAATAGATGAGATTATGAATCAGGATTCATTTATGTCTTTGGCAAACAGCTTGACTTAAAATCAATTGAAGAGCTAAAGTTTAAAGCCTTTCAACTACTGGGAAATAAAGACGAGGATATCACTGAATAGGAGAATCTGAGCTTTTCACTAGAATTATTTTAACTTTAATTACATTTCTCATGGCAACAGTTTGCCTGTCAATTACCAGCTCTTGTTTCACGGTTTACATGTGGGCCGTTGATTCACTAGTATGACTGACTAGTATAACTGACTAGTATAACTGCTGTAATCATTGATATTTATTAGCAGAGTTTACTAGGTAAGCATCACTTACTACACTATACTGCACCATAATCACAACACTGTATCACATTGCATGATGTGATATTTAAAGTTATGGCTTTGCAAACCCAGCTTTCAACATTTTTGTTTGAACATCAGCAGCATTTGTTTGATAATTAATTTACCTTCAACTTCCTTATTAATGTTCAGTTTAATTTCTCATCTTCTAACTACTTTAAGCTCTAACTACTTTAAACACGAATGACACCTCGACCCGTGTGCTTTGTTCTTTAGAATCATGCTATCGTTTCACCTGCCGCATGAGAAAATGGTCTGAAAATCCCACAGGCTTACATTTAAGCAGCTTTATCTAAAGAGCAAAATATCACAGACCTGGAATGAGGAACAGCAAGCAACCACCTAGCAACCACCAGCACACCCTAGCAACCGCATAAAACCCACCAGAGGAGCCTAACAAGCGCATGTGGACACATTTACCACAGGCAAACACGTCTCAGCAGACACAGCATTACAAATCTAGCCTATCGTCATGACAACATGATAAAATCACAACGTCTCATAGCAAAATGAGCTACAGTCAAAGCGTGGTACCGTGGCTGTTACAGCGCGAGGTCTCCACCAGCCTGTTGTCTTGATCGTAGCAGACCATGGCCTGGTAGCGATAGCCCTGCCCGCACTCCTTAACATCTCCCTGGATCTTCACGCCCAAGGCGCTGTCCGCACGGCCCTCAGGCAGGATGCAGTCGGACCAGTTCCCCACCGGCTGGGCGTTGTATTTGTCACACGGGCAGTACTGGGTCTCGCTCAGCGGATACATCTGGCTGTTCTTGCACTTATCTTTCTTCTTGCTTTTTCCTGTGAACACAAGACGTGTTGATCACAGCACTAATTAAACCTGCCTCCCACCTGTCTGTGACTCAACACATCTGTACCAGTCGCACCTTGTGTTGGACACACTGTATGTAATTCAAACTAAAAATAGATGCGACGTGAAATGAATCACCATAATATCATCTGTTATATCGTGCTTTCTGAGTTGATACATCAGTTTCTGTAAATTAGTTTCAATCAGTTAATACCTGATGATGTTTGTGTGCAGACAGACAGACAGACAGACATGTGTGTGTGTGTGTGTGTGTGCGCAAGTATGCAGTGTGTTTGCATGAGTCTGAAACTGAATGTGTCCACAGTCAGTCAGACCTACTGGCGTTCATCATCGGCGGGCTGAATATAATGATGGCAAACTGGTTTTTGTTCATAATCTTTTCTTTATGAGAATCAAACTGTCTTTTACCAGTATGTCACGCCACACACAAACCAGTGTTATAAAGCCATATGTCTTCATTACCGATGAGAGCTCTCCTCCGCGTACGGACCCCCACACAGTCTGAGGTGCAGGGAGAGAACTTGGACCAGTTGGTGAGTTGGCAGTCATCTTTGCAGGGTAGCTGGCAGGGCTGACTCACGGTGGGCATACTGCTGGCAAACCTCAGACACTGAACCACATCCGCCACAGTCCCGTTCAGATGCCTGCAGGAGATAGCTGCAGATCACACAAACACACAAGCACACACAAACACATACACACACACATGCACACACAAACACATACACAAGCACATACACACACACACACACACAGAGGTGAGATTCAACAATACTGCAGATTACAGAGAGGATGTGGCAACATGCCGGACAGCAGAGGAAAGAGTCCAGCTAACAGCAGTTGTTATTTATAGGACAGAAAAGCAGGACAGAACCACAGTCTCACTCTGATCTGTTACTTTATTCAAGGGAAATGATGTTTCAGGTAAAAGTGACAGACTTGAAAATGTGACCTGTGCATTTAACCCATACTGACGAGACGCAAACACACACACACACACACACACACACACACACACACCTGGAACAGTGGGCAGCCATCACTGCAGCATTTTAAAATGATCTGCCAATTTAAATGTCAAACTTCAAATATTTGAACAGAACAAGAACAACACACACGCCGAATGAAAGGCTGAATCTTAAATTGTATTCTAAGCAGATCTCAGGTCAGATATAAAACCAACATCTGTTTAGTTTAAGAGCTACACTGACACACACACACTTTTATAAAGTCTCTGAGCAGCTCCACACACAGGTTGTAATGCTGGAGGTGTGAGTGTGACGTACCTCGTGTCTGGACTCCAGCGCCGCAGTTCTCCTGCGCTCCTTTACTGTCCCTGCGGATGCTCCAGGGGACGAGCTGACATTTGCGCCACTTGTGTGTTTTCCACCTGCGAGTTTCGGGTCATTGAAGTGTTTCGTTTACACACTGTAAATTCTAATAGGCTGCCTTGATTTTAATAAGAAAAAACCCAAAATTTCCTAGATAATCTGTTTTCTATTTTCAATCACGGTGCAGAACTCGTAGAGATGTTATTTTTGATGCATAGCTGCGAGTCATGCCTAACAACTCAGACGTGACAATATTTACAAAATGGCACAGCAAACATTATTTAAACAGAAAACTAACACTTGGAAAAACAGCACAGAGTAACTGCTGAGTGCAAAGACGGTAGATGTAGTCGTTCAAAGCAATTTATGTGGCCTGATTCGAACCCACAACCTTTAACACAATGCTCTGTTGAGCCTGTTGAGCTACAGAACATGTAAGTGTGTTACCTGTAACCCGGGCAGACAGATGGAGTCCCGCAGTCTTTCTCCTCATAAAGGACGTCTGGACACTCCTGACCCCCATTGGCTGGCATCTGGATGACCACTCGATAGTGAAACTGTTTATTCTTCTGGTCATTCACACCTGAACATTCAAACGCTCCGATTAAAGTTCAGCTGCACTGTATTGTGCACGGTACATTCTTTCAGTACATGCATAAAAGACAGACAGACAGACAGATAGATACCTGCATCACAAGACGTGGGGCACTGTGTCCACTCACTGAAGGGAGTAACTATACAGTCTCTCTTGCAGGGTATCAGACAGGGTCTGATGGACTCGGGCCGAGGTGCGTCTGGACATCTGAGAAAAAGAACACACTGTTGGGATCCATGAGAACATCTGAAGATTCTGCACATAAAAGCAAGCAGATTCAAAACCCAGAAACATACAAGAATACAGTCTCTGTATGTTCCCTGGTCTGGCTCCGCGCAAGCAGAGTGGCATCATCACACTGACATCATCAGAGAAGTTCTGCTGTCTCAAGGAGTACATTTTCAGATTTTGATTATAAAGTATGAGGGCACGTTTAAAAAAATGACATGCACAGATTTATTCATAATAAACGCTGCAGGATTCCACATTAACAATTAGAACAGTGTATTTGATTTCATGGTAACTTTCACAAACTGAAAGTCTGAAAACACTATTGGCTGCAAACGCACACGCCAGCGATGACTCAACAGCAGAAACATGAGATAAACAGACTTGGCATTACAGATTACAGCAGAATCCTCGCTGAGTTTGGCTCCGTTGCGTTTGTAGCACAACAATGCCTCTTTTCAATCTTATTTTTCATGCTCCACGGTCGCATTACAGAGCAGGCGGGCAGAAAAGACCCACATCCGTTACAGTATTCAGTTATCATGTTGTGATCTTCTTTAATCACCGTTACAGCCCCACACAATTTACGTTTGGGGGTTAGTTTTAATCTGCTCCTGTATTTTAAGCACCGCTCCAGCTCGCCTGAATCCCTCTGGATAAACAGGGATGCAACAGTCCGGTAGAGGGACATCCAGTAATCTGATCTTTGATCCGATCCTCCGTGCTCGGCATTCTGGGAAGGCAGCCGCCATGTGCTCCACTTTTCACGAGTCGTGAAGTTGCAAAGCTGTCGCAATAAAAATAAAGCAATGTGAAGCTATGTGAGGCAGATTTATCCGTAATACCAACGGAAGCAGAGTAAATCCTGCCAAGGAAACAAATCCGGTTTGGGTGTGTGGGCTCTCCAGGAGATTGGGTAAATTTCTGACAGAGAATTAACAAAAGTCCAAGCCAGGCAACGGCTCATTTAGACGATATTCTCAGGAATTTAAATGAAGGATGTTTCCTCGGGCTGTTCTCACCTGCTACAACTGGTTAGGAAAGTTAACGCTTATACCGCAATATCTTTCTGCTCTGTGAGGGAAACGGAGGGTAAAATGACTCATGCTAAACTGTAGCAGACTACTAAACACGTTACCCTTGCAAACGGAAATGATTAAACGGAACCGGGCCTAGCGAATGTCCCAAAAGCATCATTAAAAACAGTTCATACATTTAACTGCGAGGCGGAATAAATGCCCTCTCGCAGTTGTCATTATTTTTCAATTAGGATTAAATGTCATCTGTGCTGATGTGAAGTCAGGTATCACAATTCCTTTGGTGTCGACCGATGGCAGTTCATTAGAGCTGAGAACTATTATATACAAGGTTTGTGCATCATCACTTCTAATAGGATAATCTGTTTAAATGGAATTTGTTTGGTTTGATAAGTACTGTGGACATAATAAAACCACTCTTAAAGGGACAGTTTACCCCAAAATGAAACTTCTGTTATCATGTTGTTCCAGACCTGAGGTTCTTTCTGTACTCTATGGACCACACAGAAATCATGAAATGTTCCCCAGATGTTCATCCAATCATTGCATTCGGTCCAAATGCAATTACAGGATGTCCTGCTTGCCTGTCAAACTATGCATGTGTGTGTCACATACAGGAGGAGGCGTGGTTTCGGAAAGCACTCTGAAAGTGGGCGGGCCTTATGGTTTCAAAGCTAGCATATTGATGGTAGCCTCTCCAAAACTGTCTGCCCCACCTTTAATGTTCAGCCTAACACCTTGTTTGTTTTCCACAAGAGAAACAAATTCATTCAGGTCTGGAACAACATGAGAGTAAATTATGACAGAACTTTCTTTTTTTGTTGTGCTAACAAATTTGTCAGAGCTGTGGCTATAGTCCCTGTTAAGCAGGTCAGTTATTTTGATGGGCGTCACAGCAACGCCTCAGGGTAGCTGCTCTGCATGCAGGAACATCTCCTGTCGACATGAATAACAAATCAAAACATCACAAACTTTATATAATATCACATTTGACTAACATATTTAATTGCTTTGGTTAAATGCTTTGACAAAATGGTTGTAATCAAAAATGCTTTAACCTAATTTGTCTTTAATAAGGTTCTGACAAATCTGCCTCATCAAATAAAGAATATGTATAATAAAAAGTCACATAACAAAATTATATATAACGTTTGCAATCCCAACCCCCTTCTTGTTTTCTTCTGCTTTCTTAACAATATAAATGGCAAAAAATTCTTGAAAAGCTTCTGAAACTGTCAGCGAGAGTTGTCAGCAGTTGTCAGTTAGTGTGAGGAACATCAGAGGTCGGCCTCACAGCTTCAACATCTCTGCTCGGGTGGTCCCGATTCTTCTCACCCCGACACCATGAGTGACACAAAGTGGCTCTGGGCCTGAAAACCTGCAGAAGGCATCTCAACGTGATCTCAGCCCATCTCAGACCTGGACCGAACGGTGACAGCTGGATGATTTATGAGTTACTGGGAGCCGGTCTAAATGAGACGCTTACAAAGGTCTGAGCGAAGCCTCAACTTGAGATTTTTAATTCAAATGTAATTTTCACAACACTGCTTGTTTCAAATTTAAACATCTTGGGTCTCGGTTGACATCACCAAAGCTTAACCACTGAGTTAACCACCGCACCACAACCCGTGCAACTGAATCCAGCCCTCCAGGAATGAAAGAAAAACAAATTTCTAGTCCTTCTGTGGTAATAACAGAGGAGAGAAGCAAAACCCCGGTTTTCCACAGCTTACATCTGTCTCTGCCAAAAACGTGCGGTTATTGTTTTCAGAAAGGCTCTGTCAGGGAACAACGCCTAACCGCTCACTGATGTACTTTTGTGGGGGGGGGTTGTTTATGCTAAATATCGAGGTTCTTCTCATCTTGCTGTGATTAAATTGCATTAAGGAATCAAAGCCACTTAATTACTGCCATTATCATCAATAGAAAATTAGCAGGGTCTGAAAATGACGGAGTTAATTAGCCTGTTTGTGACTCTGTGTGTTCAGCTGCTTCCACTGCCTGCAGGAGAATGATATGGTGTGTAAGTACAGACATCTGTAGAGCAATTACACTCTGCCACTCAAACACAAGCACAGCCCATCTTCATCTCAACAACTCATTCTCATCACGGTTCATTCAGGCTGACACAACACGTACACGCCGACGTCTTAAGATTATTTTCACACAGAGGTTCCCAACAGCCTCGTTCCATCCCTGATCAAACTCACCTTCCTGTAACTTTCTAGTAATCCTGAACTCAAGATTAGCTTGTTCAGGTGAGTGTGACCAGGGCTGCATCTAAACTCTGCAGAGGGCCAGAGGTGACGACCTGTTTTATAGCATCATAAAGGTGATTTTTATATAACAAAAAATATTTAACATAAATCACAAAAGTTGTGGATTCTATTTAACCACAAAATAATGGCAAGTTTTGCTAATGAATTAAGTACAATTATATGTAGATTTGCCAGATTTTTTTTTAACATTTGTTGTTTTCTTAAATATTTCACACTATTTAACAGAACTTGAATTGCAAGTATTTAATTCACTGGATTAAACAAAAACAGACATTAGCCTATGGGTGTATATATAAATATATATTTATAAAATTATGAAACAATTAATTTTTATCAAGAAAATGTGATTCATGTAAAAGAAATGAAGCTTTGCAAAGCCTCTAGATGTTGACGTACTTCTTGGGCGGCACCTGTCCGACGTTGACCTTAACGCAGATGACCTTGCGTGTCTGCACTCCCATGGCGCAGGTGGATTTGTCTGCGCTGGAGGAGGTGTTGAGCGCAGACGCACTGCTGTCCTCCACACACTGGCCCCAGGAGCTGGCCTGCCAGTGATAGACGATGCAGGGGTGCTCATTACAGTTCCTCACCTCCTGTAGGGAGCTGGTGTTCGGACAGCTGGAGCCTCCTGCAGGAGAGGGGCATGTGTCAGTCCAAAACTGCACCACACACATATAAAACATTAAATAACGTTCTACTAACATTTCTGTTAATGCTCTGTGTCAAATGTTTTAAAATATCCTCAGGAGAACGTTCTGAGAATGTTCCCTGTTAGCTGGGAGATCAGATATGAGAAACAAAGACCAGAAACAAGATGAGCTGGTTTTGGTGTAACAGTAAAGTTGATTTAAACCAATTAATTAAAATGACCAATCCACTAAAACTATGTTGCTTTATCTGTAAATGAAAGTGTAGAAACGTGTTACTTCTTGTTTCTGGTCTTAATCTGAACACAGTGTGACGTGCCTCGTGTGTCCAGCTTACATTAATTTCACATTAAGACAAAACCCTGAGGAACAAGAGAAATCACTCCTCTCATCCGCTTGTTTTCTTCTTCTTCAGTAAAACAGGTCAAGTGTTAATTTCCCACAATCTCAAAATAAACGTCTCCAGCCGCTTAAACTTCTAAATGGATTGAGATGAAACGCTTCACATAATTGCCTCCTCATTCCTCACAGTCAATGTGAGGGATGTATCAATGTATCTGCTGCAGAAAACACTGTGTTACACTGTGTCAAACCCTTGGTTAACATCTATTTAAACCCTGGGTTCAGGCCTTGTTTAACCTTGGGTTAAGCAAAGTTCAACACTCTCAACATTTTAAAAAAGGTTTAGCAGGTTTAACCCTACCTTTCTTCTGCAAAGGAAAATATGAAACTTTATGCTGTGGTCTCACTGGAAGAACACCGAATTGCAGAAAACAGTTTGTTTCTCTATAAAGCTTGCGAGAAATCCACTTGAGTATCTACAAACGTCTGGGTTTACATACTTCTCGTGTATAAAGCATTTCCAGGTCTTACGCAACGTGATGCGGTGGTTTCAGCAGAGCGGAAGAGGACAGTATCTCTTCCATATTTCTATTCATGTTTACAGTATGAATTTCATTACTCTCTCTCTTACTCCCAGATCCACTCTGACATGCATTATGCAAAAGGTCTTCCCAGCCAACAATTTTAGGTTGCAAGAATGTTTCTCTACAGTTTCCATTAGGTAACAAAAATATTATATTTGTAACATATATATAATGTTAAAAAAGCTCTACTAACATTGCTGCAAGAATGTTTTTGATGAATTTAAAAGAACTTTTTGAGAACATTAGCCAATGTTCTAAGAACGTTCCCTGTTAGCTCTCTAACTTCAGAAGCCAGGAAGATGCCTCGCATGAAAACACAGAAAGATCTACTCAAAAAAAGATGAAGATATCTGTCTACCGAGAGTCTTCAACTGAAGACACGTCCAAACAGAAAGTTCATTTCAAGTTCATTCGAATTCTCAGTTTCATGTTGTGTATTTTTCGTGGAGGCAACATTACATGTGTTAACAAGCGGCAGAGAAAAACTCAGGAGCCCATTAAACTACAAACCTGCGCAACCACAATCTATTTATCTACAGCAAACAGACGTAAAGCTACACACTGCACACGACAGCTGAGAAGAAAGCAAATATACCGTATAACTCTGGAAACTTTGGAACCCTTGTAAGACCTTCAAATAAAGCAAATGTTATTGACATCTCTGCATACATTTTACACATGAGCAGCAACGGTAACATCCAAACATCTCAGCAGATAGTTCCAAACACATTTAAATGACAGATTCAATGGTCTCTTCAAACCATGCAAACAAACCTAAAAGGGTTTCTAGAGAAAATTACTCTACAGGGTTTGAAAGACAAGACGTTTCCACACATTACCCTCCATAACTGTTATCCAAGCCACTACCATTGATGTCACTGTGGAGAAAAACACAAGGACAGTCGGCTGCAGGCGTTTATGGCGAAACCATTTCAATGTGAAATTCATTCTGTTTATTTTCCGGTGACATTCAGTTTGGTATTTTCCTGGTATTGCACACCAATGAAGAAAATTTTACACCATATATGTCTTTAAAATCCTCTCACTCAGAACTATATAAGATTACGCAACTAAAATAGGTTTTAAATGACGTTTCATACTGAATTTAGCACCGTTGTCAATAGCTCACTGGAGTAAATCTGTGTTTAAACCTTGTTGGAACAGATAAAGTGGATTTATGAGAATCTGAACATTTGTGATGATGTCACAGAAAGTGACTGTGGGAGTGAGCAATTATCCATCAGACTCGCAGACAGTTTTAGGTTGAGAAATGTCTCAACAAGAGTCTTGCCTTGACAGTTTTCTGTCAAAGGCTAATCTTATGCACAGCAAATGACAAGGATTTGGCAAATCAGCTTAATGGCCCCAAGAAGAACATGGACTCTTAAGACATTTAAAAATGTCTGAATGTCATCATAATAGATAACAAAATATCAAACGCAGCGATTCTTAATGACTTAGCTGCATTGCATGTTTTTGACTCTCTACCGCCACCTGTGATTGAAATATAAAATTGTTGTATACAATTGTTGTATACAGTTATTTTCTTAACAAAGATGAAAATTTAGGTCAAATTCTAAACAAGTGCTGTAAGAACAAGCTACAAACGCTGCAAAGGATAAATGCGATTTAGCAATTAAATCTTATTTCTGTTTACAGACGTGACGTTCAAACTGATGATTTCTGATCACCCACAGCCAACAGCTAAATTATAAATCATTATTAGAAACATATCACTGTGAATTGGGGTAAAGTGAGGAGTTCATGTTAAACATGGATCTGTTATGTACTTGATTTAAAAAAAAAAAGTTAAAAACTGCAGCTTTTAAGCACAAGAATAGTAATACAGTTACCAAAAAAGTTTTGCAAGGTTCGAAATGATAAAACAGCAGATAAACTGTAGCATTACATGGGAAGAACCCATCAGGAACCCATGAGGTTCTGTTACCTTCTCCTGCATTGTAAGCCAGTATGGCTCGAGTTCTCATCTGTTTGCCCTCGGCGGTTTTGCTGGAGCAGGTCTGGGAGCAGGTGGACCATTGGGTCCAGAGACTGAGGGCGCAGTCTTTGGGACAGGGGACCGTACAGGTCACGGGTTCAGGATAGACAGCCTCCGCACACATCTCTCTCTCCACCTCCTCACCTGACACACACACATAACATCAACATCACAACCAACACAACATCACAACGCTGCTGTGGAGGAAGACATCACACTCTGTTATATTTTAAATATAGCAGTTGCTATAGGAACTATATAGCAATTTAGGCTAAATTTATAAACAGGTTAATGAAGTCCCTCAGGGGGGCTCTGTTTCCACAGTGTACTTCATAATTTAATTGTATCGTAATATATAATGTAATATGATTTTGTCATCACATGCATGTTTATAAACACAACATAAAACCATGACAATGTTGTTATTCAAATAATTTTACTTTACAAAGCTGCAATCTGTAGCTTTATAAAGTAAACTTTTCATAAAACTTTTGAAAATAACTCTGCAAGTAACTTGCAATTTTTAGTTTTACACAGAGATGGCGACAGAGAGGCAACATTATGGACTGCAGCCTTAAAGTAAAATTAGCATAACATAAAGACCATTTAAGCAAAAAATGTGTTTTTCTTTTGATTTTAGTATGAAATATAACAAAACATGATTTTATTGCACTTCGTAACACATCTGTACTACCCATGACTGCTATTTTGAAACAATGGCATCTTACAAACACAACAAAAAACAACAATAAATGTATAAATGGTGTTAGCACGTGGCGTGTGGCACTATTTGGCGTTAAACATAGTTTTTTCACCGAGTTCTCCTGATCTTTTACACCCAGAGAGAAGATGAGCGTATCAGCTTGATTTTGGCTTTAGCACAGGAACATTGGCAGGGAAGAGAAAACACTGCCTGAGCAGTGAACCACAAACACCCAATAAATATTTCCATCAAACACAGCGACTCTCCAAGTTTTCACAGACAGCGATACAATATTTACATCGATTTGTGTCAGGTGTCTGGCCATTTGTAAAAAGCCTCTCTCCTTCGAGAAGACGGTCAGAGTTGAGCAGATGTCATGTCTGCCTGTAAAAACAACTAGCAGATCAATTTCACTCAGTGAATGATGGAGTCACTCTGGTTCTCTATAGGGGAACGTTCTTAACAGGGAACTAATCTTCTTTTTAGCGTTCCCTCAGATATCTAAAACATTTTTTTGTAACGTTATATATGCATCAGAAATGCTATTTTCAATTTGAAAGTCCTACTTTGACAACAACATTTTTAATGTGCCCGTTATCTAATAAGAACGCTAAGGAAAACGTTCTTACAACCTATAACGGTTGGCTGGGGAGGCAGGTGACGGCGAGACGGAGGCATTAGATTCTCCTCACAGCAGATGCTGCAGAACATTATTATTTTATAGATGTCATAACACTGATTTTGAATGAGCGTGGTCACATGACCGTGTCGTTTCCAGAAAACAACAGATGCTTTCCTGTAGAACTGCTGATGGCGTCTCGTTTCAGACGTTTAAACGTTTGTTTAATACATAAGAGACAAAAACAGGCAGAACTGTGACCGTTCACCGACTCCAAACACATTTACAGCA
>JBAJNP010011190.1:0-15177 GCA_036877545.1 Yasuhikotakia modesta
TCATAAAGCCTTCCTGTTAGCTCAACTGGTAGAGCATTGTGTTAACACTGCAAAGGTTGTGGGTTTGATCCCAGGGGAAGGCAAGTCCTGGTAAGAGATATGTGTACCTTGAATTCACTGTAAGTCGCTTTGGATAAAAGCGTCTGTCAAATGAATAAATGTAAATAAAGTAATTTATGTTTACACACTTCTAATTCATTACAGGAAAGAAAAAATCTATTCTTTCTCTCTCTTTATGGATAATGTGAGTCCTGCTTGCCAGTGCAAAAGATTGTAAGACTGTTTCCCTAATTCAAAAATAAAAATAACAAAATAACAATAACAACAAGAATTTGTATGAATTTGTATGTTTATTTGTATTGTTCTAAGAATGCTCAAAGTGGTTTATCCTGTCTGGTTATAAGGTTGTGGCAAACTAGCCAAAGTCAAACAAGACCACCCTAATATGATGTGAGGTTCTGATCCTTATATGTAAATCAGATCCCCTCTTCAGTATCAGTCAATGACATTTCTTCCTGCTTTATTGTCTGCCAGTTAAAATGTGGAAGTCCAACAACCAATCAACGCAATAGCACTGCTATTTAAAACCAGCATGATTAGTGAAATGCTTCCCAGTCAACAGCACTGGGACAACTTACGTATTGAAGTGATAGTGGGGCTTGCTATGTATAGATGATTTCGATGCACTATAATATTAAAAGTGCTAGAGGATGGCTAACAATGTCTTTTTCCATTGCACCACACAAAACAGAGAGTTGTGTTGTAATAAAACTACAAACACCATGATGGTTGAGATCTATAAGATTTGAGATCTTTTGTTATGTACAATCTCTCAATCAAAGTATGTGCATGTTTACATGATATTTTTGTCCATTCTTTTCCATCTTAGGCACAAGCACAGCATGTTCTCTGTTTACCATTCTTTGTGTTTCTGAATAAACAGCCTTGTCACAGTACTGTCAAATCATGACATAATCCCAAAGCATTATCTAGCTGGTGAAGTCACTTCCGGTTATGCCATGTCTTCCACAACACAGCACCTAATCATTCCAGGAAGCATTTATCGACAGAAACCAACAAACAACCTGTTTGTGGAAGTGTGGAAAATAATAGCTGTTTAAAGAACTAGCATCACTTTGGGATTTAGGGAAGATGTCTTCAGCATTCCAGAGTTGTGAGAGCGTCTCAGGGAGCACCCAGCATGCCGGGGCAGATCCTTTACTCCACCCAACGCATCATGGTGAGCAGCAGACTCCTTTATGCCAACATGAGGCATGAAGGAATCTTATCTTTTCTACAACATGAGAAACAACTAAACCCACCAGGTGGAATTATAAAACCTCATTGCTTTAAGATATTGTCACATTAAATGTAAATTTGGAAGGTTGCTTTAACATTCTAGTAACCTTGAGGTTGTAGGTTCAGACCCCAAAAGCTATGATTCATAAACTACCATGGTGGGTTCACCCATAAATGATTTACTGTAAACTATTCAGTGTATTGTGGTAACGTC
Organism: Yasuhikotakia modesta; assembly: GCA_036877545.1. Classification (NCBI taxonomy): domain Eukaryota; kingdom Metazoa; phylum Chordata; class Actinopteri; order Cypriniformes; family Botiidae; genus Yasuhikotakia; species Yasuhikotakia modesta. Next base: position 1,514 of record JBAJNP010011190.1, read on the forward strand.
ATATGAGGGGATCCAAAACGTGGTTATTTTATTGCAGATTGTGCTTGTGAAATCTTAAATTGTAAGCCTTGTATACAACAACACTGAGGAGTTGATGGTTTTAGCATCAATGATCTTAAAACACCATATTTGAATTTGGCCATTATTAAAATATGAATTCTACATTTTATAAATTCTCTTTTTGTGTTAGAATAAATAACAATGTTTGGAATGACAAGGAGGTGATGACAGAATTAAATAAATAATGACAGAATTGCAATTCATGTTTGAGAAAAACAGATAAAAAGTGTCTGCCAAATAAAGTATAATAAAAGTCATGTCATACGCTATATAACCAACAGATGTTAGTCTGTAGTAACTGACATCAACACACATTTTATGCTCCTGACAGGCAAAAGCTGTCAGTAATGTAAAAAATAGACTGTCAAGGGACACTGTATTGTGTGTGTTGGTTCTCAATAAACATTTTTTTTAGAAAGTCTATGAAATGTAGCATTTGTTGTAAGTTCTGCAATGGCATTGTGGAATTTCACAGCCAGTATTGTTTCAAGGTCAGGAAACTCTGGGTAGTATTGATACAGTACACTAGCCTGGTTTATTTTAGTACTGACAGCTGTTCATCACATTCACGTTCAGCTGTTCAACAGTAACTTCAAGCTATGACACTTTTCTTGATGTAATGTGAATGTTGTATGAGTGTACAGCAAGATATAACAAACTTAAGTTTGTCATTTGCCTGGAGTGAGTGAGCAAAGGTTTGTTTTGGGATTCTAAGGGCAACAAACACAACATGATTAAACATCTGGTATGAGTTATTAAGGATCATCATAATAAAACTGAAGAATGACACACAGACAGACACCTGATGACAGTTTTTACAGACTTTTTACAGACAGTTTTTTCCAATCACATTTCTTTACATGGAGAAAATGTAGTTTTAAGACCACATAGGTGTTCATTCTGATATTATTGTCTTTATTTTTATTATGATCACACTTTTATTATTTTAGTTTATTATGATCACAATTATGTTTATTATTTCTTCTAATTCTTAATACTATCAGAAGATAATGTTATTAATTTAATTATTTTTGGGATGAAAATCACTGGAATGTGTTTTCATAAGATATAATGAGGATCTGTCTCAGGTGAACACACACAAATAGTTACAGACTACTTTATAAAACTCCTCCCCCCAGTTATGTTGACGTTCACCTTTGTACACTGATTTTCCGACAGATTAACAGACTTCTGAGGGCGACCTTATTCTTTACGACCTAAATACTTCATACCCGCTGAAAGAATACAGTAGCTGTCAGTTATGTGTTGGTTTAACAATTCACTCCATCAAATTTCCAGTGGCTTCAAACAGGGCTTGTTTGACATAGGAAACGTGATCTGTTTGCTGTGGGTGTGGATGGAGTTCCTGGGCTTGTATTGCAGGTGACACAACAGCTTTAATGAAGAACTTGACTACCCACATTGGGAGTCACAGAGTTAGTCAGCGCTCTGCTTTGTAATTCTAGCTCATTCACCGGAAGGTTTCACATGCGATAAGATCTGATAAAGAATGTAGCCCTTAGCAACGAATTACACACTGTTCACATTGTAGGTGGCATTCATGAATGCTCTTCAGGTGTAGCCTGGAGGGAAGCATTGGAATACCAAGCATTGGTGACGTGAAGAGTTTCCTCTGTAAACACACAGACAGCAGTTTCCATCCTGAACAGCAACAGTTCACTGTGGTTTCTGTCAGTGTGATCATGCCAAACCAGAAAAACAGAGAGATGATGCTGTTGTTATAGTCCAAAGACTGGTTCACAGCAGACCAATTTCATCAGCTGCATCTATTCCAAATCTAGAGATCCAGTTTTACATAAATCTGAAGATTTATCTTAGAGAAAACAAAAAATAAATAAGACAATTACTTCTGTTAAGTAAGCTGTGGGCTGTTAAAAAGTGTGTTTAATAAACTGTTTCATTTGTATGTGTTACAACAGAAGCTATGTGGCTACACAAAAATCAGCAAAAATAAACCTAGTCTCAGAAATATTCACTGCTATTAATAACTTGCTATTTAAATACTTTCATTTCCAGTCAACATATGAATAACTGTAAAATTAAACAGTAACTTGGCAACCAGCCTTTCCCGTTCTCTCTCTTTCTGTTTCTTTCTGTCTTGCTCTCATTGTCTCAGTTTCACAGACAAATTTTCCCCAAACATCAGTAAACATACCTAAAAAGTGACAAAAATACAAAACATGGCAACTATTAAAAAATAAAAACAATATACAGTTAAACAAAATCAATACTCAGGAATATATATAAATATATATATTCCTGAGTATTGGAATATATATAAGTATAAAATATACGTAAGTATAAAATAAGTATAAAATATAGAGTATAAAATATTCCCTCTATATGTTGATGCTACAATTCTGACCCATGTTAAACCAGTGAATTCCAAATATAGCTCACTTATCTGAGACTGACCTTAAATGTTTTCACACTTTTCATCAATTTCTTTTTTCTTCTAGAGTTGTCTGTAGAAAATCAAGTGGCAGAAATTTGCCTGAAAAGAAAACATCCAGGAATAGATGACAGAAGGAGAAGAAAGATAACACAGGCTGCTGAGTGACTGCAACAAGGAAACAATTGCTAAAAAAATTGCTAAAAATAAACTGTTCCTAAAAAAGGCAGATTTTATATTAAGCTGCACTTTGTCAGCATAAGTTGTTGACAGTGCTGAATGAATAAGAGGCTAATGTTTGTGTGCCTTTAGAACAGCTTTAATGTTTCATTTCTCCTCATTTTGTTATATAACCTTTCTGCCTTTATCCTGACCCTTAAAATTATGAACTGTTTGCTGCTGTGCTTTTAAGACTTAATATAATATTTACCATTTGACAATATATTAACACACATATTTGATTAATAATGAATATTTTCAATTCTATAAACTATTTAGTAATGCACATCTTATGAAAACTGCAACAATGCATTGTATTCTATGAATTTTATAATTTTATAATTTTTATTTTTTCCTTATTTCTATACTCAAAAGACTCTCTATTAAATAATTACAATCGTAATAATATTAAACAAACATTAAAATAAAATTGACAAAATGATGCAATATTTGAATAAATACACAGTTTTAAAAATGGTAACTAGTAAGCCAGTTAGTAATATCAGTCTAAAATAATCACAGACAATGCTTAAAATAAACTTTTACACCAAACAGGTGTTGGTCACCTGTACTTGCAGGTGGTTACATGCTTTTGTGGCTTTTCAAAGGATCCAAGTATTTTAGATACAGCCGTGACTGGTGAGGATTCTGTGAGTCAGGGAACATTACATTCTTTTATCTCAATGGATCAAAGAAAGATTGGATTCCTAATGATAATTTGACACCAATAAAGAGAATGTTAGCAGAAATACAGCACACCTTAACTCTGAAACAGGCATGTGTACAAATCCACCTTGTGTTCAGTTTGTGTTCGCAGCCAGTTGTCATGAGAATTAAACAAAAGCCTTTTCTTAGTTTCTGTCACCATCACATAATATCAACTCGGCCACACAAGGAATGCAGGGGAATGACCCGTAATGATTCTGGGAGAACAGACTCATTCATTTAATCTTTTATGAGGCAAAAAGTGAGGGAGGCCACTCAGCACTAACCTCAACAGATGTCCAAATTACGCCCAACAATCCACCTGCACAGTCTTTAATCTCCAGCTTTAATGGCTAACTGTAAAAGTCTGTCTTTGTGTTCTTGTTCTGTATTCTTCTTCTTTCATTACAGCTTTATTAGTGGAGGAATATTAGCGTCATAGCAAGCTGATCCTCATGCAGGTGGCCCGGAACGTTCTGTGCTTTAATGTTTAAGTAGTAAATTCCTACATTAACTTTAAAATTGTCTCTGTTTGCATTATTTTTATTATTGTTAGGAATGGCCGTACAGATCAGTCAATGGCTTTTAATGTTTTATGCGTTCATGAGTTCAATTGGTATAGCTTTGTGTTAGCAGTGCAAAGGTTGTGGGTTTGATTCACAGGGGAGCACATGTGCAAATTGTATGACTAAATGCACCGTTTAAGTTGCTTACGTCTGCCAAATGAGTAAATGTGAATAAATGTGTAAACCACCAAAACATTGACGTACATAATTCCAAAACAATACTAAACCACTATCTATCTCAGCTTTGTTTGTGTATACATTCACATTATATACAATATCATGCTTACCCTGAGACTGTCATTTTAGGATGCTGAAGGTTTTATTGCGCAGTTTTTGCACAGTCTTATTATTATTATTTACTTTTTAACATTAATTATACCACAGTTGGTCACAGACACAAGGAGATATTTTTGTGGGTCAAGCTGTCAGATAACACACTTGAGTCCAATATCTGAATATACCCATGGCACATTTGCAAGTCTATGTATAGAGCTTTATGATGCAGATATCATAACTTCTCGTCCACATTTAGAAAGGGCAGACCTTCAACATTTATGTAGTAATGGAGTCAATGTCAATAGTACTACTATGTCTAATGTTTGTTTAGAATTTAAATTGTAAATAGAACCTTAATTGTTAATGGCTGCAATTACTTACAGTTCAGCTGTCATTGAAGATCATATTGCAGAATGATGCACTGATGCATCATTAGGGTAGCATTTACCAATCACATTTGATTGCTGACGATGTGCTGAGTATTTGATGAGAGGTAACTGATGATGGGCCAAATCTGTATAAGCCCGCATCATCTCTGCCTCCACCCATGCATTGTCCCCAGGGCCCACTCAGCTGCCTGTAAGCCCCAAAAAACACAACAGGGGGCTCAGCGAGAAAGAGATTTTATGTGGAGGCACAAAGGCTGGTTGCTCTGACTCACCCTTACACATTCACCAGGGGAAATGACTGAGCAATGAGCCCTCAATGCTTTTAAAACCATCTGACAGGTCTAAATAATTGTTTGCAATAAACTGTTTTAAATCCAGCCAGGTTTTAAATCAATTAAAGAAGTGCAGAGCAAACAAAAAGACAACTTTAAAGTGTTATGAGCAAGCCTTGTTGATGGAATGCCAAAACCCTGCGCTGTGACATCAGAGCCAATGACTCCAGGATCTGGGTTTGCGGTCAAAGTTGGTTTCCGCTTACTGGAGAGGTCGAAAGTTAATGGTTCTGGGACTAGAAGACTTGTGACTTACTGTAGTAGTTTTATTACTTAGATGCATGGTTAAAGAGAATGATTAACTCTCTCACACGCAACCATAACAGCAACACTACTGAAAAGACTGTTTTAAATTAATAAGTTTCTGTGCTGGTCCAGGTTAGTTATTGCTAGTTAGTGATGGGCTGGTGGGCAGACCACCACAACCATATTTAATCAGAAAATAATATTTTAATGAGGGCATCAAAACACCAGCACTCAAAACACTACAGTCATACAGCTGGTGACCAGTTCTGCTGGTCGATTCTACAAGGCTGGATGCAGTAAGTCTACAGATTTTTCTCATTCTGAAAGGATGTATCACTGGATTCCTGCTTTATAAAGAATGCTGATGAGTTCTGCTTCCACTGCAGCTCTTTGTTTTAAATCAGAGCTTTAGTAGGAAAACAGTGAGCTCACCATAATAAAACCTATCCCAGCATTCCACTGGCCCTGAGTATAGCTCCCACTTCTGTGACCTGCAGTTTAGAAACCAAACAGACTTCATGCAAATACAGGGTCTGTGGCATATTAATTACCACAGGGTAATGTTACTGTATTCATTTATTTTTTTGTTTTCTTTTGTTATTGTTTATTTTCTGTTTTCTGGCAAACAGGAATGTGCTATTACTTTTTATGTTTTAGTTAAAAAATGTAATTTAGTTAAAAAATAGTTTTTAATTTTTTTACAGAGTAGACAATAAAATTGGTGAAAATTCTATGTACCCATTAAAGATGGCACCCAAGTCATATTATGAAAACATGGGGTGGGACAGTACACATCCACATAGCAACCACTCAAAACATGGGTGACTCTAGCAACCGCATGTTTCTTTAATAGCCTTAATTCCTTAATACCTAGTTTGAAAATCAAGTATTTTGATTCATACAGGCATATGCCAGCTGAGATTAATTAATGAGATTAATATAAACAAAGTCAATGTCAGAAAGAATTAATCTCTTCCATTTAAAATCAACAAAGAACACTGCAGAACACTGAAGCATTTAATGAATGCTGGATTATGGAAGACATTTTACCAAAAAGTCAGGCACAGTTCGGTCGAATCCTTTCCAATGGCCGGATATGGGAGGCTACAGCCTCTTGTTTAAATATGTGAGTCAAGTGAAACACAACCCTCCCTTCTGGCTAAAATTTGCAGTGTGCTTAAAAAAGGCAATGCACAACACGGGCCACTGCCCTGGAATACCATCAGATTGAATTTGTTTGTGCAGGAGCTACAGCAAAAAATGACATGGCTAACTTCAGGGTAATTTTGTCCCTTCCCAGCTCCCCTCCTTATGATGTTATCACACCCTCTCCTCACATCTGACATATAATCCTGCTCTGTCTCTCCAGAGGATCTAAATAGATGGGTGAGAATTTAATAATGTGATAAAGATACACAAGTGTCTGTCCAGCACTGTGAGGTCATGCTGAAAGAATCTGATGCAGTGCATGAGGGCATCAGTGGAGAAGATGAGACTGGCCCTGCAGGAGATACACAGATGTGTGTACATGAAGAAATGAATGAATCCTCATGCATATGAGAAGTACTGTGTTTGTTGACAAAACTATGTTAATTAAAAACATATGTTGAAAGTGTTTAAAGCCTTCCAGAATGTACCTCTGACAGTTGGTTAGGAAAATGCACAGCAACTGGTGGTTGCATTAAAAAATGATTTTTCTTTTACTGCATAATTCCCATATTTTTATAATTTTTTATAGTTTTGATGACTTTACTATTAGACACATGGAAAAAACTTCCAAAAATACTAAGAAATACTAAAAATGGCTGGGTGTAAAAATTTTGCTTGCTTACTGTATGTTTATTGTCAAGTTTTTCTCATATTTTACAAATTACAATATAATAAAATCCTGCAAAACATTTAGCTTTGTAAAAAAATTCACAAATTTATTTTTTACTACTTCGTAACAGTTGGAATAAAACCTGCTTATTATAAAGCAACTCATGGATGTCCATGGATGTCCATGTTTGTCATCATTGTCCTGAAGCTGTAAATAGAAAAAAAGAGCATTTCACTCTTCTGCATCAGGCATGTTTATTGTTGAATCCTAAAGCCCCCGTTAACACCTCATCTATCAAAGCTCATATTTCAGCAGCACAATGACACTGTGTACAAGCCTATGGCAGCTTGTCTTCTGAACTGCCAGAGAACCGCTAATAACCCACAACACACTTATGTGTACATATATACTCATTCAAATGACTGGGAAAAACAAGCAGAGCCACGCACTGGTTAACCACAAAGACAAAACTCCCTCAATGTCACACATTTAAAGACATCAAGTGTAAAGACAGCGTACAACAATAATAAACTATTAGTTGGTCCAACCACAAGCCTGCGGTCTGATGAGGTTTCCAAATGTCAAAATGCGCACTTCCATTGTTCAGTGGAAATGTTTCCATTGTTTCAGTTTGAACAAGCAGGAAACACCTTGCTCAACAAATAGATTTTAAGAAAGGCAGGTTTTTACTGGCAAACAATAAATGTTACTCAACTGAGTCATCTTACACAGCCTGAGAGCAGCTACATGAAATGTCTTCACTTCATCAGTCTGAATAATTATCTTGGAAAACTGGTGTACTGCATGCACAGCCCAAAATCACGATTTGGAAGCTAAACTGGCAGGGAGTAACCAAAACCCAAATGTCCAGTTCACCCAAATCCACATGTACAGTATTCCGACCAGATGTGCTGGAGTTAAGCTGGATAGCTCATGAAGCACATGGACTGTAAGCATGATGTCATTCCTAAAACAGAGCTAATGGCCACCCAGTGTGTGATGAGCTACTAGTGTCTCCTGCCAGTTCGGTCAGGTGACCGATATCCAGTTACAGAAAGTTGAGTAAAGCAACACGTATAAAGCAATAAACTTAGTTCTGTAATAAGGTTCAAACCTCTTGCCAAACTATATCTAAGATAATCACCCAGCAGTAGCAATACAAACAAGTAAGGCACTGTCATTTACGAAACGATATAGCTGAGCTTTGTAGGCACACAGACTACATACTTAATGCACTAGTTTGACACAGAAATTTAAACAAGTGTAAAACAGTTGAGGTCAAAGGTTACAAAACCAACAAAAGATCTAAGGCCAGCTTCAAACATTTTCAAAGGAAATGAGCTCTGTGGTGTTGGTTCCTCTTAAAGCCTTTTAAGTCTATCATGAATCCGTTGTTTTATGGATCAGGGGGAAAAAATTCTGTTTTCAATTATATTGTTAGCCAGCTGCAAAAGTTTTTAAGTTAAAGCAAATTGCAGGTGTGACAAGCATAAAAATTCATTCATTTAATTATTCATTCATTAATTCATTCACTGTTTCTATTAAGGAAGTGCAGTTGCAGTAATAAAGATAGTGAGTAATACTGGCAACACAGTAACATGTATGTTGTGTATCGTTGAGGTATATATGGGCATGACCGCAGTGGAGATATTCAGGATACAGGTGCAATTGACATGAAAGAAAACTCAGTAGAGAGGAGGCAGACTAGACAAATGTTTTTCTTCTCATGTCAAAACTAAGACATTACTGCAGTCGTGTTGTTATTCCAGTTTACAAAAATATCCCCAAAATGGGAAACTGGACTGCTCTCATGAGGAAATGACTCATTGCATCATGCTAGAATCTTCCTCCTTGGGAACATACAAAGTCTTCACATCTAGACTGGGTTTTTATATCAAAACTTTATTTGTCTTTATTTATTTGTCCAGTTTTAGTATTTCACAATTCATACGTCTGGGAACCAATGTACTTTCATACTGTGGGATGCTAAAATTAACATACAAAAAATCACTGCTCAAACAAGTAGGATTTTGTGATTACAACATTTCATTCACATTTCATAATATTCACACCATTCATCAACAGTGTGAACATTTTACTGGCCAAACAATTACATAATTTCTAAAACAGAAGAGCTTTAAATATTACCTTTTAAATTTGCTGGAAAATACATTCTAACACTGTCCTAGAATTTTAAATACAAATATTGTAAAATATTCATTAAATGCAGAAAAATATCAAAATTGTTATGCTATTATTTTGTTTTCAGCCTATTATTGTTGAGTACTTATTGTTGAGTACTTCCTCAAATAGACATTTATCTAATAAAATTGCTTTTATTAATAAATAAAACTTTACAAAGTCAAAACACAGAGACGGTTAAATACACTGTTACACAGTGCATTGGGGCACAGTTGGTCTAAATACAAATAAATATTTTTATATATATATACACAAATAAATAAAGCATAGCAGGCAGATTGAATACACAGTGCATTAAAACAGAATTGCTTATAAGAATACTTATTTTGGGTGAGACCTCTGATCTAGTAGAAGCATTGCCTCCAAAACTCAAACAACATTCCAAACTTTGGGGATTTCCTTCTTATTTTGTATCAAACTGACAGCTCAGAGCCTCTTCCTGACTGGACCCATTTGCCAGAGTTTAAGTTTGGAAACGGCGTTTAGAGAGTCAATCGTGAGTCAGGCTTTCGTGTCAAACAAACGCCGTCACTCTACCCTGTTCTCCAGCATGCTGGACCCACCGTTCCTCACAACATTTAACTTTGCCACTTTATTTTGAGGTAGAATTTCCACACAGTCATCCTGGAATTATAAAGGAGGCCAGATGTCAAGTGATTTGTGTACAATCAAGTCGGATAAATGTAAGCAATTATTGTGATGTTATCCACTCACCATTCTCTCTCAGTTGTGTGGGGCAGCTCCCAGTTTGATTTTCTCCTCATTTTCCACATTATCAGCACCTCGCTTGTGAAACCTACAAGTAAGAAAAAATCTCAGTCTTTATGGCCCCAAAAACAACACCTGAGATTACAAACACTTAAGAGATGACAAAAATCAAACCTGAGAGCCAGTAGAAGACCAATAATGGTGAGGCACAGACAAGAGAGAACCACGGCCACCACAGCTAGCACCGTCGTGCGGTTGTATGCGCTCTCTTCTTTTTTAACTTCCAGGGAGAAACTGTGACACCTCTCGCCTGAGTAACCCGGGTCACATCTGGACAGAGGCAGAAGGTTATACAGTTAGGATGAGTAACATGCTGAACTCACTTGTTTCATACTAATAACTATTTTGGAACTATTAACACAATACAAGCAAATCAAGCTTACATGCATGAAGGGCGCTTTAAGTTCCTCAGGTACTGGCAGGTTCCGTGGATACAAAAGTCTTTGTATTTCTTCAGGCATGGATTCCTTTTCTTTCCTTTTCCCTTTCCTTTCACCTTCTTCCTTCCTTGTCCCTTCCTCCTCGTGGCATCAAGTTTTTCTGCATTTAAAACCACGCTTGGGTCTTTTGGTTTGCTTGAAAACGCAACTGTTGGAGTAAAAGAGAGAAAATTTAATTCATTCATTGTACATTATTGTGTAATAGATAAACAGTTTATTAAAGGTAAAAGCTACAATAATTATGACTTTATTTTTAATTACCTAAAGGCAAATCAAAATCCCCAGAAAGCTCTTCATCTTCGTCGTCATAGTAATACTCTTCTTCTTCCTGATATTCCACATGCTCCTTGCCCACAGATCTCTGCTCGTTCAATGCCTCCAGAAGGTCTATCACAGCTGTCTGCGCTGGGCTCTCACTTTTAAACCTCTCGACAGACGCACTGCTCACCCACGAAACAGCCACTGAAACGAAAACAAAATATACAATCCTTAAAACTTAATCGAAACGATTCCTAAGGGTAGCATATGTCCACCGGAAGTCTATGTAAAAATCTTTGATGTTCCACGTGAACGAAGGAAGCTCCGGGTTCCTGTTGGGCTGACTATAAATCAGGATCAAAATCATCTTACGATGGTATTTGGCAGACAAACAAATAAGCATGTTTAAGGGATTTTATTTACAAACATTATGCATGTACAGACGCTGAGCTAACGAATGAAAGCATGGGTCAAAAATAACAGATCCAAGAATATTCCTCAAACAGCGACTGACTGACATTGTTTGTCACCCGAATATAGATTTAGCTGCAAAATATAAGTTTAGACTGTTTTGGAGGGTGGATAGTTATGTATAAAGGAAAGTGTTACATTTCCACAAAACATATCATACCAAATATATAATGTATAATAATCGCAGTATCATTAATAATAATGTACTATAATGTATATAAACAGGGTTGTGGGTATGACAGCTCTCAGCAGCAAGTCGGCGTGTGTCAGATATACTCACCGATGGCAAAGATGAAAAGCCGCAAAAATGTTATAAACTTCATATTTCCCTTCTGGTAATGTAGCGAATGAATTCGGCAATAAAATAAAATCCTCACGTCAGGTTAAATCCACACTAGGCTGTTACTTCAAGTGTCACTTCGTATCTTTGAACGTGCGTCTTTCACTCTTCTAGGTTAGATAAGCGTCTAAGTCTCGGTCTCGTATTTAAATACGAGCGTGACCACGCCCAGTCTAACACATCGTGTCACTGGAGGATTTTGATACTGTTTTCTATTAGCCCATGTTGGTCTACACCTCTTCCTTGGTGCAGTTTTAAAACAGCACTTATCAGGATCATGAGTCTAAAGTGATTAACCTAGAAAAAGGATTGTACGCATTTTGCCAATATAGTTTCCTTTGAAGAGTCTTGCAAGTGATATAAAACATAAGAAAATTGAATGAGGGGTTTACAAAGAATAATGTTACAGTCATTTCAAAATTCAGGACAATACAATACAATGGCAAAATACAAGATTGATTATAAATTAATCAATAGTTTTAATAACTTTGGGGTTATTGTTCAGAGATGTTGATCTACCTACCTAGGATTTGCCCATTTATTTAGGTAAATTAATTTGCTTTACAGTTAAAGCAAAAAAGATAAAACACGTACATCTGACTCTTGACTAATATCCTACTAGAAAACAGAGTCTGCTGTGATTGAATGAAAACATTCAGACCTAACCATTAATTTGTGTTTGACAGGTTGAGACCTGGCAAATTCCACATCCTTAATCATCCTTAATCCTTAACATCCCACGATTGTACATTGTATGTATCACACCTAGTGACGTTAAATAATCCATCAATAGACGTTATCTGACATATGTTATCAGGAGAAAAAAACAGTCGTGTTGTTATAGATCCTACAAACAGGTTTCATTAGACACATCTTTAGCTTTGAATATTAAATACACTGAACACAGCATCAATATAATAAACATTAAATTGACAGTGTAACTGTAAGGTTAACAACGTTTCTTACTGACATCTAGTGGATACTGTATCGCACGCTTAGGCAGTCAATCCAAAATACATATAAAATTTACCTTAAGGTTTCGTTTTAATCTTTCTTGTACTTATTTTTAAAATGGATGGAAACATGAAACCGGAAAATATAACTGTTCGCAATATACGCGCAATTGTGTCCTCAGATCAATATAGATTATTAAAACTGTAACAATTAAAAATAAATAAATGCATTTAACAACGGGAAAATAAATACAATTTTCTTAAATGCACGTTTTCCTTCATTGATATGTCATATATTTACTATCTATTTACTTTTAAACGTAATTATTAATTCTTACTTTTTATATATTTATTTATTAATTTATGAATTTATTTATCTTTTATATTTATTTGTAATTATTGCAGGATTAGTCCCCCATTCCCATTTTAGCCCTATTTACATATTTATATATATGCTCGTCCTTTGATTTGTCTCCCTAAGGTTATCATAAGCGATTGATCAGGTCTGGAGTCACATGTTTTGACATGTAAACATGGCGGACGAAGATCCAAACACGAAAGTTGTGTGCGGAAACGTTCCTGCAGAAGAAGAACGACCAGATACAACGAAACCTGGGCAGGATGTTGTGGACAACAGTACTGACGAGGTCCAAAACGACAAACCGACAGACAGCTCATGGTCGGCGCCGATTTTGTCGTTTGCTCGGAAAGCGACGGAGACGCTGAGCAGTGGGGTGAATAATTATAGCGCTGGGTTTAAAGGGTCTGACTCACAACAGCTGACCTCTGACACCTCCGATCACATTAAACCTGCAGGTATGACACCTGTTCAATGGTCTGAAGGTAAACACTTTCCAGTATGTTTGCTCACCTTCAATGAAAGCAGTACCATGGTATTAGGTTTTGTTTGTTTTGCACCTGTGTCATAGTAATATCACGCTGTTTAAAAATGCCATTTAAAACATGAGGTGGATTCTGATCACTGTTATCTGGTCATTATCCAGTACATGTTCATCAATAAATTAGCCCTGATGGTTGCTGTTTTTAACTACTGGTTATGAGGAAACTTATTGTTGATTCGTTTTTTATGTATATCCAGTAGGATTGGATGATTAGACATGAATGTTACAGGAAGGTCAGTAGTTCAAATAACAAGGCAGAGACTTTTGGGTGAAATCATGGCCCTGTATTGTCAAAGTTCCTGTAA
>JBAJNP010011191.1:0-15177 GCA_036877545.1 Yasuhikotakia modesta
GTGTGTGTGAGTGTGTGTTTGCGTGTGAGTGTGTGTTTGTGTGTGTGTGCTTGCCCTTCTGATGTTGTCTGCAAATTTTCTGAAAGATGTGGTTTTTCACAGTAATGCAGAATAGAATGAGGTTTGTGCTGGGATGCAGCTGTCTGTTTGGAAACCACTGATGGTGAAGTAAAATTGGAACACATTTCAAACAAACATTATTTATATCTGAAGTTGTGCAGAAGATTTTGAACCTTCACAGTAAATGATGTGAACATTCAATTGTTTGACGTGTGCTGTAAGTTTAAGGGGAATTTTGACATTATCCTCATGAGAACTTCCTCATTACATCTGCATTACCAAAAACCAAACAAGAATGATTTTATCTTTTGAATGAGACAAAAACCTGAATCTGTGTGTCTTCAAATGTAGGAAGATTATTTATTATTACATGTTTCTGCAGCTAGTACAGAACCCATGAAAATCAATGCATTTTATAGAGCAAAAATGCAAAGGCATCTGATCTGTTTTATTGTTGTAATGGGAGAATATAAATGAAATATAATCCATCATAACAATATAATGGTTGTTTTCTCCAGACTCCTCGGCTGGTCGTGCCGCAGCAGGCCATTTAACACATGAATGTTGACAGATTGGATCACATGACCTCAGTAGTGGGAGAGGCTGATGCACAGGTATAATGTCACCGTTTCTGTGGAAGGTACTGCACTATCCATCCTGTGATGAGCAGCGACACGCTCTTCTCTTGGAGGAAGAGTTTCCTCTTCTCATGCAAAACAAATGATTTCTTTGTATTAAATTACAGGCTGAGTTTCACTGAGTGTGTGTGAAACACATTACCTCTGGAATATTTCTACCTGCTTTGACACCTGATGTTATCCAGCGCTAAACTCTCGTCTGTCATTATCTCAGAAAAAACAAACAAACCACAATGACTGTAAAAATGCTACACTAATAGATGTAAATATCTGTACATTTCCTATAGATCTATTCATCATATCTCACACTGTACCGTGTTTCATGTTATTTTCATAATATTTTACATTGCTATAATAATTTTATTTTCCTGTTATTTTTTAAAAGGAAATAATTTTACTTTAGCTGTGATTTATGTTTAAGTCCTTTAATAAAATTATGTTTTTCATCCAGTCTATTATTTTCATTATTGCATTCAATACTTGTATTGTAACATGTTATTTTATTGGTTATTAACAGAGACCAGTCATTATTTAGAAAGTTGAAAAGGCTTTATTTACAGCAGTATTGCACAAATGAGCACAGAAATTATTCAGTGCAAATATAAAAAGATGCATTTAACAATAAACAAACAATTAAACAAATTGTCATTCTGCTACAACTGTACTGGGTCCTGGTGGCGTCAGATCGGATCAGGCGAAGGTTCAGTGCAACAAAACTGAAGAGATTCAGTCAGAAAAACACAGGCTGGCCTGAAATTCTGTAACTTTCCCTCTGAAAACAGGTTTGTTCTGGAATTACAGGAGTTAAAAAACAGATTGCTGCTGGAAAACTTCAGTAAAACAGAGAAATAACACATGAAAGATGATTTAGCGCTGAGACGTTTTACAACTGTAGGACACCGACAGTATTAAACATGAGGTCTTTGGTTTAAGTGGTAAACCTGCAACGGTATAAAAAACCTGAACCATCGTTTTGGCAAAGTGAGAAGATTGAGCAGATTAGACATTAAAACACAGGGCCATCTATCTTCTACCTTCTGTCTAACTGACAAATCCTCACATACTGTATTCTCTAAATATTTATTTCCTAAATATTCAGCAATACCTTTCACGGTAGACGGTCAATACCTCAGTCTTTGTTACTAATAAAGATTATACTTGATGACTCTGGCGAGTCTTGTGCACTAACTGATGAAATACTGAGTTCA
Source organism: Yasuhikotakia modesta (assembly GCA_036877545.1). NCBI lineage: Eukaryota > Metazoa > Chordata > Actinopteri > Cypriniformes > Botiidae > Yasuhikotakia > Yasuhikotakia modesta. The sequence continues at coordinate 1,907 of JBAJNP010011191.1, forward strand.
ACTGTGGGAAACAAGTAAAGCCACAAAAAGAGTGCAAAGCTGGAGCACGTTTGGAAGAAACCTCCACTGGTTTATTTCCTACAGTCCCTGAGGTTTGTTGAAGACAGTGAATGGTGGTGAACAGTGCTGGTTACACCGTTTGGTGGATGAAGGCAACGGACTACAGATTCATTCCCAGGTTTGGGCAACTGGAGTTTCTGAGATTAAAACCTGCTTTAAGCCTCAGACTCTTAAGAAAGGCACTTTAAACCAGATCCAAAGACATGCAGTTAAAATATTAATGGAAGCATATATGCCCGAATTTTTGTTCTTATTTTTCTTCCTTATTAAAGAAACTCAGAAACCAGAACCGAACCGAACCAACAAAATCTAATCTGGAATGTTTACAATGTCCACAGTAACAAATCCATGAACATCCGCATGACATAAACGCGACTGTGTACAAATGATGTTTACGGTTCACATGACTGCAGCTCGTCCGCGGGCGGCGCGGGCGGCGCGGGCGTCGCTCTCAGCAAGCGTCGGTAGCCCCACGAGAACAGCGCTGAAAACCCAGTGAAGACAAACAGAACCGCTCAGAACCACCACGCTGTTGTCAGAGCCCGTATTTGCTGGGCTGCAGTCAAATCAATGACATACTTTAAGACGATCACATAAAACAACTTTATAATTCATGTCTATTCATTTATTCGCTGAGCACGTAACCTAGTCATTTAGTTTTAGTGAGTCCGTCTGTAAAGTTACTGACAGCCATTGACGCATGAAGCGTGATGACGTCTGATGAATATTCATGAGCTGAGTGACACACACCCGAACGTCACACCTGTGGACGTCACACCTGTGGCCTGTTTCGCTGAGACACACAGACTCACTGCTGCTGTAAATCATCATTAACATCGCCAGCAGGTAACGCCATCGCACCCTACACACCGCTGACGTCACAGTTTATGTCTGACCTGTGTGATGTGATTATCTGACTCTGTGATGTGATTGTTGGACTCTGTGATGTGATTGTTGGACTCTGTGATGTGATTATCTGACTCTGTGATGTGATTGTTGGACTCTGTGATGTGATTATCTGACTGTGGTGTGATTGTTGGACTCTGTGATGTGATTGTTGGACTCTGTGATGTGATTATCTGACTCTGTGGTGTGATTGTTGGACTCTGTGATGTGATTGTTGGACTCTGTGATGTGATTATCTGACTCTGTGATGTGATTGTTGGACTCTGTGATGTGATTATCTGACTCTGTGATGTGATTGTTGGACTCTGTGATGTGATTATCTGACTCTGTGATATGATTGTTGGCCTCTATGGTGTGATTATCTGACTCTGTGGTGTGATTATCTGACTCTGTGGTGTGATTGTTGGCCTCTGTGGTGTGATTATCTGACTCTGTGGTGTGATTGTTGGACTCTGTGATGTGATTGTTGGACTCTGTGGTGTGATTGTTGGCCTCTGTGGTGTGATTGTTGGACTCTGTGATGTGATTGTTGGACTCTGTTACGTGATTGTTTGACTCTAATATGATTACTTGACTGTGTTTGACGGAATTTGTCTGCGCATGTGCAGACGATCACTCGCATGACGGGCAAAAAGTGACAAACTTCACTGCTTGACCGAAAAACATCCACGTTCATGAAATATACACAAAACCTACTAATTAAATACAGTTAAAAATAAATATAAAGGCGAGAAAAGAGACAGATTTTAAAAAGATGAAGACAAATAATGGGGCAAATGGGCAATGAAGGCACTTCTCCAACTCTACAGGGTTCATATGGTACAAAAACACACAGCATCACAGCATTTAACGGCTCAGCTTTACACATGAACGCAGGAAACTGCTGTGAGTCCGTCTATGGATGGCCAAAAATTCCTGATCTTGTATCCGTCTTGTTCTGCACACGTCCCGACAGGTCCAGAATCTCTCTGAGAGTCCAGCACCGCTCTAATCCCTTCATATGTACATATATACAGTCAGGAGGAGGGTGGGAGGGGGATTTTCTGCTACGTGTCTGCTGGGCGTCGAATGTGTCAATCATCTTCTCCGCAGGAAAAGCTGCAGTAGACGTCCAATCAGGCCGTTCATCCAGAAGATGAGGGCGTGGTCATTTAGGGCTGCATTATTGTTACCACCCGCACCAGCCTGTTGAATAAAACGAGAGGTGATGAGAATATGCAAACCTTCAGTTTAGAGTTAACTAGCAGGTGGGTTGTCATAAGTAATTGGTGTTAAGGAAAGCCTGTGTAATTATGCTGGTTTAGTACAGTAAAACCACAGTATGTCAGTCATCTTGATTATCCCCACTATAAAGATAACACACACACACAGAGATCATCTCTGACTCACACACAACACTGTATTAACAACTTCATTGAGACGCTGAGATGGGATTTACAGCATCTTAGCATCCACACGCACTACAGGAAGTGTCAGCTGCCCGCTGAGTGTCAGAGGTTATTTCAGCCTGCAGCCCTGAGCTCTGAAAGACTGTGGTGAGCAGCAGTTCCCCAGAGCACTGACAGGAACTCGTGAGGAAACACACACACACACGCCAGAGAAAAAGCTCTTCCTGTGGAGAATGAAGGGAGAATGAAAAACAGCAGGGCTGGGTGTCCACCTCCCCGTCTGTAGGACATTCAGAGACTTGATGAATTTCATGAAAACATATTTGACCTCAAATTTAAAAGAAAAAACATCTATTCTGCTTGTAGAAAATAAGGCTGTTTTTAGGCTCATTCTGTTTGACAATTAAGCACAATCTTCCCTAAATGTTCTACTGTACTGTAACTGATCGTGAGTTTCATTGCTGTAATGCACATGTGATTCGGTGAAATCATTAACTAGAGCTTCAAAACACAAATTATACATTTTCTCTCTTTTGAGTGTGACATGAATCATATGAAATAAATTTGGCCGTCACACAAATTTGTGGTTATTAAACAAACTGCCCTAAATTATGGCAGGTGTAAAAATGAAATGAAAGCTGTGAAAGTTCTGTCTAAATTAACCTCTGTTCTAAAACTTCTAAAACTGTTCTAAAACTTTCTTTACAAACAAATGCAGAAAAAAGGTTTGGATTCAGTAAAAGTGGGGCCAAAAATCACAGCGTGGAGGGATTGTGTGTTCTGCCAGAGGAAACAGGTGAGCAGGAAGAGACGCCAGAGAGATTTCACTCTGTGTGTTTGTGTGTGTGCAGGAGAAGCTGCGAGTGTGGCTGCAGCATTCAGACCGAATGCGCTGCATCATTTCTGATGACGTTCATGCTGGTGAGTCAGTGTCAAATCATGCATCACTTCATGACTTTCACAACAAAATAACTTTGAGGTCACTGGGTTCAGGTGAATCGATTCATGCGTTAAACTGAGAGACTGCTCCAAATCTGAGGAAAGCGTTTGATGTGAAATGCGAAATGTTTGATCATGAAAACTATAGGGCAGGAATTAAATGAGGAATCATCCATTATAGATCAAATCTACATGTATTGCATTATTTGAGTTTTTACTGTAATTATTTAACTGTAATAAATTTCTCTGTCAATTTGTTTGGTAGTTTAATAGTTCATTAACTGCAGGATGTTTATTGTTGCCAAGTAACATCAATAATGTCAAAATGGCCAAACAGATCCTGGATTGTTGGTCTATGGCATGATTTCATAACAGCTACTAAAAACAAACATGTAGTTGCAGTCTGAGAAGGCGGGTCATTAAAAAGCTCTTTGTTATGATGTGGTGAAGCTACAGATGGCAGTAAGGCAGCAGAGGCACATCCTTCAAGCACAGTTAACTCATGCACAGTTAACTCATGCACAGTTAACTCATGCACTGCTCAGACGCCAGACCAGCTTATTCACACTGTATTTCTGCCTGGTTTGAGTTGACACAGATTTGCACTCCTCCTGCATCTGGGATCAATTCATCACCACCAGCTATATAAACAATCTAGACACAAAGGTGGTGTTTACCCAGTGCCCTATCTGTACAGCGATGAGGAGAAATCAGAGACAGAAGCCACGAGAGAGCAGCGTTCTTGACTCATGCAGGGACAATGGGATCTGCTGTGGAGAGAAGAGAGCAAAACCGCATGCAAGAAAAACAGTGTTCGCAGCTGAGCACAGCCAGAGCGCAGCAAAACAACCCTCGCAGGCCGGCGCTCACAGGGAGCTGCTAATGCATTCACAGATGGCTGCTGCGCTCCTGCCAGAGCTGGTGAAAACAAATGTAACAACACCAGCGCATATGCTTTCAGTTTACAGGCACACATCACATGTGACAAACGTGCAGGCGCGCATGCACACATACAAAACAGAAAAACACCCTTTGTGCATGAAACAAAAACAAACAAAAAACAATGCCAGCAGTATTTCAGCCAGCAGCTGCACAGGAGGTGAGGAATCATTTTAAAACCATCAGAGAGGAAAACAACCTGAGAAATGATTCCAGGATCTCAGATGGATGAAAACACTTCTGTTGTTCTCATCAAAACTGTGAAATTTCACATCTATAGTGTTTTGTTGCACATCTCTGCACTGCATATATACTGAAGATTTGTAGACTGAATTTGTAGACATATAGACTGAGTTTTGTAGGACTCATTGTCTTTTTCTGACTTAAGTCTATCTGTGAGATGTTGTCTGGAACCAGAGCTGTCAGGATTCAGACTGTATGGTACACCATGACAATGTATGCGAGACAGAAGACCTGCTGCATGCTGAGGAACAACATGCTCCAACAGAAACGCGTGACGGGCTCATGACACAACTGCAACAAAAAAACACTGATGCTCTGAGCTGACAAATGTCCATCATGTGTGATTCTGCCGAGTGAGGTGCAGACATGAGCAGATCTGGAACGAGAAGAGCACTCTGTGGCCAGACATCTGCTGTGCATTAGTGCAGCACTCGCTAACAGAGCAACAGCATGTCACAGCAGCCCCTCTGAATGCAGCCAATGCTGCAGACGTGCTGAGGAGAGGCAGCGATCTGCAAACTGCAAGAACTGCATGATGTCCTCCAGATGCCAGCATTGTACATCTTAAGATAACGCTAGCCTCAATAAACAGCTGGATAATAATAAAATCACATCATACTTTTTCCCTAGCACCGTCACCTAGCAACCAACAAGATGTCCCAGCAACCACCTAATTCCACAAGCTAAAACTAGCCTTGGATAACTTAGAAACGCATAGCAACACCCTGGTAACCACCTATAACCGCACTGTGATTTCACGTTTACTGTAAAACTGTTTATGTGATTATCTGCAATGATTTGATGTGTCATAACTGACACTGTAAAAACAAACACATTAACAAATATACTTTCATGTGTCAGTATCCCATGAAACTTGTAAGTCATAGATATGATCACCAATGAAAGATAGCAATTGTGCATCAGAGTTTTGTGCTGTAATTGTTTTATATTTAAGAAACATTTCTCTTCATTTAAGTCTCTGCATCTAGAGCTGCTTCAACTTCACTGCACACAGGCCGAGAAAACAAGGTCCAAGTAAATAAACACACCAGTGGCAACACAAACCTCTGCAATGACATCACAGAGAAATAAAGAGTTAAAGCCCTTCATTTGAGGAGCCTCACCAGCCCAAGAGCGTCTCCATGGTGCTGGGAGGCAGTGCATCATTACAGCTCAGAGTCTAACCGCAGGGTAAACACCATAAACCCGAGACGTCTCTCACACAGCCTTCAGCTGACCCTACGCCCTCACCAGGACTATGGGTGTGTGTGTTGGAGGAACCAGCCCAACACGACACGAGTCACTCCACATGAAACGCTCATAGCACCAGAATATGGAAGATTTCTGTTCTGCTTTATATTGTGCAATTCAACTCGCTACAAACGCTGTGCTTTACATGCCATGTCACTGGATAAATTGAGTGTGTAATATTTTTATACAAAATATGAATATGTAATATAATTATACAAATTTGTATTTTTGTAGTTAACATGGAATCAATAGTGGTACCATTGTTGTGTAAAGTTTTTAGCTTTTAGTTAAAATGGTGTTAGATAAATGACCCCCAATAATTCGTTTGAAGTAAATATTTCACAAGTAGTATTAATTGAAGTAACATTTATGTCTGTGTGGATCAAACTACATGCAGAAGTTAATCTCATTAATGATGACTGTTTAACATCACGCCTGGACTCAGTCATGCCTTCATTTAAACAATGACTCAGGTAGTTTCACACAGCAATAAAATCAAACAGTGATAGCAGGGCAGATAAGGTGTTATTTGCATAGTGAGCTCACAGTCTCAGTTAAACCCGTGTCTGTTTACACTGTCACACAGAGAACGACACACTGAAACAAATTCTTCCAGAGTCAAACAAACTAAATACCCGTAAATATGCTACAAATTGCCAGTTTATAAATATATAACAGGCCAATTAAAAAGCCCAAGTTAAAGCAAACCTCTGACTCAACATAATAAAGTCAAATACTACTAGACAAACATTATTAAAACCTTGTCCAGCTGGACAGATGCCCGAGCAGGAAACAAACGCTCTACTGCAGTCAAACAGGCATCATTCTTTAGTATTAATCATATCACAATGAGCCAATGAAGAAACAAAATCCTCTCGAACGCATAACAGCACCAAACACAGAACATTCACAGAAAACATGTTTGTACGTTCATATCCATGATCAGAGATGAACTTTCTGCACAGTCATATAACTGAACGACACACACAGCTGATAAATGCTGTAACTTGAGTCACTAAGGCCTCAAGCTATGGAGACGCTGTTTGTTTCGTATCTAGACAGCTGATGTTTTTGTTACACATTTCTGCCCTTACATTTACATTTATCTGTCAGACGTTTTACCCAAAACAACATAGTGATATCATAGTCATACTTTTATCACTATATCTGTTCCCTGCTACTGTAATTAATAACGTAAAGTCTGTGCCACAGAAGTGCTGTAACATACTGCAGCAGGTTAGTTAGGTTAAGGCAGCTGACAGCACACTATCCCTTACAACCTGCCAGTGGGGCTTTACAGAATCTGACACTGTACACTGAAGTGAAAGGCTACAGATGTAAACACAGTATCAGTTCCACTACACCTCATGAAGAACTTTGATTTCTGACTGCTGCAAGACTGATGCAACCCCACGAAATGCCTTATGTTAGGAAAATAAAGCCGTCTTTACCGCGGTAAACAGTTCCCTCATTAAAGCTGAGATGTGCAGAGACTTGTCAGATCATATATGTGCAGTGTCTGCTATGAGGAGGTGGGGCTTTAAATTGGGGGTGGGGCTACTGAGTGCAAATTCCAACCCAGCTCCCTCAGACAGACAAAGAAAGCTGTTGCTATGCTAGATAAAATATTTCATCATAGCAGATTTCCTGTGACGGAGTCTTTGGTCTCACCAGCACACACACACCTGACTGGAACTCACCCCATGAAAGTAGATTCTGTTAAACTCATCCCCAATGCGTCGCAGCTCCCGTGCAACCGTCATCTCCTCCGGCCGCATGGCTCCAGGTGCTGCCATCTGTGTGTGCTGATGGCTAGAGTCCTCCAGCCATACTTCTGTGGATGACAGAAACACCTTAAACACACTAATGAAACATGTAGTACAGTATTTATATAACAAATATTTAAGGATTATACATTATAATCACGTTTCAAAGTGATTACTCATAAAAGTATATAAATAATATAGAAATATAATAATAAAATTCTTTTGACTTCAAATGAATTAAGCCTATCAAACATATAACATTGTTTACATTTGTGTATTTGGCAGAAACTTTTATCCCTGAGATACAGGAACACTTTGCATAAAATACAGGTTTGGTTTATAACTTTTAAGCAGAGCATTGAATCGCATCATAAATAAATGTCAACAGTCAATATTTTCACTTAATAGATTATATCTATTAGATTGTGATTAGTCTGGGAAAACAATAGAATGAACAGTTAAAAATAAATACACTATCAAACAAAGCCTGATCAGAGACAGATATACACTCTGACATCACCGGAGGAACTTCTGTTTGCTCTCACTAAACTAATCAGACTGAGGTTAGTTCTCTGATGCAAGCAACCGCCTCTGCAGAGCTTTGGTTCGGTTTTTCAGGGCCATTAGCACACTGCAACGTTTTTTGTCAGCAGTAATACAGCAACGGCTCAATTAGAGCTCGTGCTGGAGCTAAGCGCTAATATCACCCAAACTCTGTCTGAACTCAGACTGATCTTGTGCTATGACTCAATTGAGAAACTGTTTGACTGTAATTTCTCATATTCAATCATATTAGCACTGCTGCATATTCATTTCCTTTGGTTCAATCTGAACCAAACAATATCACAAATATCTCTGATGTTCACCTCGACTGTCCTGGTTCTTTGTCTTTAAGCTTTAAATAACATGCCTGAATGTGATTCACAAGTGCTGTGTTCCTGTAACTGCTATTGTGTTAGCAGCACAAAGGTTGTGGGGCAAATGTAAAATTTACAATTGAACTAAAAACAAATAATGTGGTGCATAAAAACCTTCATGTGTAAAGGCAGCAGATGCTGTTTAAACTAAAGGCATCAGAGAGAGAAACACTCCGGTCCTATCACCATCTTATATCTGTTGTGTTTCCACAGGAACAGCGCTGGATCTCATGTCTAGACTTTACAAAAGAGCTACTGTATTTTGACTGGGTGCAGACCTGCGACTCTGCTTCAGTGCAGGTAAACAACACCAACATCAGTCCAGTCACACACGGTGAACTTCTGTCTTGGCTACACGTGGGTTTGTGAGCTGTTATGAACGGACCGAACCATCAAAACAGACTCACAAACCAGAGCGATCACACATACACATGCGAACACATGCTCCTAACACACTTCAAAACACACACGCTCGCTCGCTGTATTAACACACACTTGAAATGTGGTGAATGATTTGATGTTGTCCTTAAAGAAATGAACGATGCTCCTTTTTGAGTAGCTGTCACAAAGACAGATGAGTCCATTTGGCTGAAGAGCGAAACAAGAGAGTGTATGTGCTGCTTCTAAATGAAAGAGCGTGTTTTCTGGAAGACATTATCAAGTAAAGTTACTGCCAAGTAACAAAACACTACACTAATGTTTAAAACTAAGGCCAAGCTAAACATCAAAATCACTCACAAGCTTGACATGCATAAGTGAGCAGAAGTGTATATTATTATTTGCATGCATCTCTTAGCTTAATCTGTACTGTTTGTGCCAAAATCTTCCATTGGGAACTGCTGAGGTTTTCTCGCACTGCATAACTATGACCGGTCGCGTTACAGGACGCGTGAATCATGCGTTCAGTTGTTGCGGGTTAAGTATGAGATGCGCATGCTCAGATGTATAGCGCTGTAGGGAAGCAGAAGAACAGAGACGTGCGGTGACGCTCGGTTTACATTTGTACTCTGGCGCAGACGTGTTTCTTTCCTCTGTTCATAGCATCAAAATTACAATAATCCAGGTCGTTTCGGCTTTTCCGCTGTAACGTGTTCCGTCGTTGCCAGTCTTTACACCCCCAAACCCCCGAGCTTTCGCTCCCGGGACTCTTACCATCATTATCGCTGTCGTGCGCTTCGGATATATTGGGCATTAGAGGGGAACTTGGCACAGAGTCATAGTCGACGGAAAAATAGCCACTCGATGACCTTGAGAAGGTTCGGGACATCGGCGACCTCGACTGGTAGGCAAGAGGACTATTCGACATGGAAATCCCTCCCCCTAACAGCTCCCCATCGCCCGGCTGGGGGAAGGCAAAGTGCTCGGAGCGCACGACCGCTCCGCCGGCGCGCTCTCCGCCTCCCTGCGTTTGCTCTCTGCGGGACAGACAAAACACGGGTTACTGTCTTTGCAAGCGTTTCGAAGAGGAATTGTGTGTTTTCCGTGGTTTGCATCAGCTGCCGGCGACCGAAGCCGGTGAAGTGCGTCACACGCGTCTCAACTTCCTATTTCTCCAGGAGAGCAAAACGCGCTGGAGTTAAACATCGCGTCGCGTTAAGCGTCGGGGTCATGCTGGGACGTTCACGCGTTATTTAACGGCGACGTCTGGAGAGGTTTGTTATGATGGGTTGTGTAACATGAAAACACTGAATTTCTCCGTATAATAAAGTTTAATGTAAACGGTGTCGCGACAGAGACAAACACCGCAGCGCGAATATAAGCGAAACCCAAAACAATAACGCACAGCGCAGATACTGTCGCGACGCCTGCCGCTGCATTTGTCGCGTAACATTGAAACGCGCGCGTTGAGTTTGACGCGGCTGCTTTCTCGGGCTTCTGTATTTACTTTGTGTTGTAGGAGCAGCTTCACCCGAAACGACGCCCGCACCGAAACAAAGTCTCAGTAATAGGAGCGCGTCGACGCCTCCAAGTGTTTAAGCAAACAGACAAAAGAACAGATACGAGGCAGAAAACACGCACCGCCCGCGCGTTTAAATCAACGCGTGAAGAAACGCACCTTTGTGTTTATCTATAAAACTGAAGCAACTCCAGCGTTTCGTCCTAATTCTGCCTTTAGACATTCAGTGTAAACGGAGCAGGTGTGAATTATTCAGCGGATAAACCAACTGCGCGACACGAGACGCGAGCAGTAACTAAAACACACGCAGGATGAATGACACATTATTAAAGTGAGTTTAGTAAAGTTCAGAGACCCGTGTGAACTCACCTGAGCGGGTCCGACATATCCGACGACACGCTAACGCATGACAGCCATTAAACGGCAGGGAAATAACAAATATCCGACAGATGAAACGGATGCAGGACTTTGCTGTACAAATTTAATTCCGACGGGCGCTGTCTTTAAACCCTCGGCGAGCGTCTCTTCCGTAAACCAGCTCCACGTTCAGGTCCCGGAGCTGCGCGTCTTTGTCTCGCCGCTGTCAGACGCACTTCCTCGCCAGATCTCGGGCTCTGCCCGCAGACCAGCGCGGCGCGCCGGGGGCGGAGTCGTGCCGCGGGGCGGGCTTACGCTCCGTCACATACAGCTCAAACTCTGTAGTCAATAATAACTTTTGTTTCGCATTCGTTCGTGAAGATGTAAAACATGAAGAAACGTCGTTCTTAGAGAAACGCAGCTCTTATAATCCTCAGCGAGGACATGCAGCTCATGTAAACGCCGCATCGTGTTAAATGTGGACTGACGCTCCCTCTGGTGCACAGATGGAGTAACGCACGCTGTGTAAGAGCAGCCATGAGCACGATTTATAAACACCATCAGTAGTCAGACGCAAGACAAGATGGTTCATTATGTGTGAGAAATGACAAAAAAAGTTGTTGAATGCATTTCTTAAACTAATTTTTTTAGGTTGTGCAAAATACACACATGTATTTATATTCAAAACTTGAATGAACTTTGAAACTTTACCTTAAAGCTGTAATGTAATGAACATGCAGCAGCAGTTTATGTGAAAGAAGTTTATTATGTTCAAGACAAAATACATAAACATTCTTCAATATTTTGACTTTTGAGTTGCATTGAAAGAAAAACATCTTACAGGTTAACTATCACTTCATAAATGCTGCAAAACATAACAAGAGGATAAACAGCATCTAAACAAATACAATTTCCTTTCAGCGTGAAGCTGTTGCACATTAACTGCTGTGATACAGGCTGAGTGAGATTCATTGGAGCTTCATTTATGAGGCGTCACTGAATCCAGAGACGATCTGTGACTCACTGACGCTCCTCCACACCTGACAAAGAGTTTATTTATCCTCCTGACACCTCAGACCTCCTGAGTCCTGCACACAGCAGATGAAAGACGTGATCTCAGCCTGTCGTGTTTTTTGACTTTCAGAACTCTGTGAAACCCCCTCATTGTTCTGTGTGAGAAACACTCACTTATCTCTTCAACGGCTGAAATATGTTTAGACGTGTTTTGCTGAATAGCCTTCTGTCCAATGAAGTACCTGAGGTATGTCTGACCTCTGTTTGTCTAATTTCTCTCTTTCTGTTTGTCTAATTTCTCTCTTTCTTTCTTTCTGTTTGTCATTCTCTTTCCAGATAAGATTTTAAAAAGCTCTGTGAAAGAGAAAGCCAGATTAAAGTAAACAAACACAGAGATAAGAGAAAACAGCACATGCACTTGTACTGAAACGTACGAAACAAAATAAATAAATAATTCAAAATAAAACTCATTTTAAAATGAACTATTTATGGCGCCATAAGCGACACCAAACAAATGACAGGGTGTCGTGGGTGAACGCAGCAGTGTTGCTATGTAGCGTTCCAGACGCTTTTAGCATGTTGATGTGATGTTGCCAGGGAGTTGTTAAGGTATTCTGGGTGGGTGTTAATTGGGCTGATTAAAGAGCTCATGGTTCTGAGATACTCAGAGTTCTACATTTGTTCTGGGTTCCTCAACAGTTCAGTTATAAAAATAAATGTGTAAAGTTCAGACTAACTATACAGTTAGTCTGTATAGCATACAGATCTCGCAGCATAAACAACAACAACATGTTCTGATATGACTGTACAAGCCCTCATTTCCAAACTATTAGACTGAATCTCCACCAGACAGTTATTGATCTGGTCTCTCACACAAACATCTCCAGACGATGAGGGGCATGAGGGCATTTATAGAGGAAGTTAACAACAACAGCAATGTTATTATATACACTGTTACTTCACATTGAGACAAAAGTGATTAAATTTCTATGGCCTGTGGGCTGGAAACATCTAAAGATGTAATTGAAGAATGTGATTTACAAATGATATTGTAATGTATTGAAAAAACATGTTTTTTTTACTCTTTGTTTTTAGAAAGACAGAAAGACAGGAATAAGATTTGGCAACATATTAAAGTCTGCAAGAGTTTAATGTTTAACTAATGAAATTAAAAATTAACTTCATGAAATGCTTGTAAAATTATGCGTGTGTTTGCACTCACTGAAGCATGTGAGTCTGGCTCTAATGTTCACAAATGTAATGACAGGAGTGTGTGTACAGCAGAGTTCATTCAGAAGAGCTGAAGCCACACACTGAGATCACACGTACATGCTAGTACATCACCCAGAGTCACAGTCCTCAAATCACACAGACCCCCCACAAACATACACTCAACACCACACACACTCACTCACTCACACACTCAACACCACACACACTCAACACCACACATAACACCACACACACACACTCAACACACACACACACACACTCACTCACTCACACTCAACACCACACACACTCACTCACACACTCAACACCACACACACTCAACACCACACACACTCACTCACTCACACACTCAACACCACAC
>JBAJNP010011192.1:0-15176 GCA_036877545.1 Yasuhikotakia modesta
ACACACACACACACACACACACACACACACACAGTTTCAAGAATGTCCCAAGGGGGCAGCGTCTTAATCTGAGCTGTGGAGACAGGTGGAGGAGATAATGTCTGTGGGTGGAGGAAACTCCAGCCATCATGTCTTCTCCAAGTCTTAAAGTAATGGATAAACTAATCAGCCTGCCAGAGGACACTGTGTTATATTCTCATAAAGACCCAGTTATTCACATCTCTGCACTACTTACTGATTAGCCTCAGTGCCACCTAGCATTAGCCGAGGCGGGTCTCTGTTGTCTGAGGAGAGAAAGATTGTCTGGATTCATTATTTTTACAAATGTGGGTCAAAAGAAATGCCCTTTTAGCAATGTTAAGCCACGCCCCTTATTTATGCCACACCCCTTATTTATGCCACACCCCTACCTGGCGCCTGCAAGAGGTGATCAATGGACACGCCTTCGCCACGCCCCCTTCTTTTCGCCACGCCCCACCAGTCGTTAGCAAGAAGCGCCCATCATTAATGACACATTGACCACGCCCCCCTGCTTTTCGACACGCCTCCTAAATTACGTTTCTTCGATCGTGCCTCAGTTTATCAACTTAGAAACGCAAATAAAAACAAACTAAATACTTTTTAATGGAAATACAATTTTTTAGTAATACAAAGTTATTTATTTACGTCAGTAAACAAGCGACGCGTGCGGGCAGCGCGTCACAGGTGCGGTCGGTTGGGGGCGGGGTTTGCTAATGGGAACCAATCAAGTGGCGAGTTCCCAGAGGACAAAAAAAGACAGGAAAAGAAAGTCGGATTTGTGAGTTTTGATATAATTTGTTTTATCATTATAATGTCATGAAACATAATAAGTGATTTATAATGATAGGAATACGAACCGGCTCCTCGTGCAGGTAAGTTTTGCGTTGTTTCTTGTATCTGGTGTTAATGTGCAAACATACGATGCGCTATAATATACAGTATATAACAGATATAACAATAATATACAGTATATAACAGATATAACAATAATATACAGTATATAACAGATATAACAATAATATAACAGATATACAAACACTAGTATCATTGTTCTGTGAAATTGACATTGACATTATGGAGTGAAGCTGGGCTTGTTGTTGTTGTCAGACTATAGATTTGCTTGCTGTGTTTAAATCATAAACAAGGACTCATGCACTTTATTTAATCCTGTAATATAACATTGGAAACGACAGTCTGCTGGATTTGCATCCCTGTAGCTCAAGGTTACAGACCTGGATCACAGGAAATTTAGTCCTGGTAACATGTTTGTCTTGAATGACGTGGTTTATATATTGTTGTCTTTTGCTTGGCATTAGTAATGTTATCATTAATAACATTCATATGTAAATGCTATGAGATTTGTAAGAGTACTATTCATGCCTTTATGTCATTTAAGGACCTCCAACACCGAACAATGTTGGAATAAAATGAACTATATGTTTGTTGTAAGGTGCCAAAGTCTGTATTTAAAATAGAGAAATCAATCAAAAATGGCTCCATGCTGGCATGTGCTACATATTCTGCTGCTATGTGATTAATGTGAGTTTATTGCTGTTTTTGGACTTTGTCTAATCTGCTTTTCATGTACTTATAAGTGCCCTTCATAAGCATTGGGGCAGTAAAATATAATCTGTTTGCTGTGAAGTCAACAACTCTTTTATGATTAAAAGAATAATGTGAGGCAATTTTTCCCTTACTGACCAAATACTTACGGAGGGCAATAAAAGGCTTATGGAATCTTCCCATTTAATGTATGTATTGCTGTTCATGCACAATTGTGTTTAAAAAGTGGAGGACAAAACCAATCAGACAATGCAAAATTTCTACATTATATTCCCATTGCAAATTGTCATAGCTTTGAGCAGCGGAAGGTGACTTACCAATATATCAGGTTGTTTCTAAACTACTTGGACTCAAGGCAAAAACTAAAAATAGACACCGTAATCCAATATAGTGTGTGAAAGAATCTGATATTTTGCCCAGTGAAGAGAAATATGAGACTGGCCCACTCGGTGATATGAGGCGACGAGGATACTTGTGGTATAACAACACAATAAAATACAGCCTTTCTGGCAAAATAGATATTGTTGCATATGATATTATTCATGTGGAAGATTTCTGTGTGGTGGTGTTAGAAACAATATTTAATATTAATTCAGTTCAATTTTTGTTGCTATTTTTAGCATTTTATATATTTATGGTTGTATCATGTGAAGGATAATAAATGCATAGGAAAAGTATATATAGCACATCTTTAGAAGGTAAACTATGGGAAATTGCTTCTAATAAGCCTGTTAGCAGAGATCTGTTAGTTGTGTTTTTGCAGCATGTTTGTAATATGACTTAATGAATTGTTTTAACTGAGAATAGATGAAAAACATGTGGAATTTCATAGCATCAGATTAGATTGAGAACCAGTAACAAACTTACTGAATAAAACAAGTAAGATGTTGTTCTACGTGACATTTTTTTTATTAGTAATGGACTTCAGTCTCTTCAGCTGTTTGTGTGTAAATGTGTATCTGTTGTTAAGTGTTGTTAACCTGTTTTTGGTGGTTTTGGTTATCACAGGTTCATGATTTGACACGTTAGCTCAAGGTTTAAGGTTTGGTTGATTTGATAAAGATATGGTTAGTTGAAGGTTTGGGGCTGTGCATGTTCTTGTGCTGCCATTAGCCAGCAATGTGGAACGCACAAATATATGACTTCATTAATATCAGATGTTTTGCTGGTAATGTTTGAATATTTCTGAAGAGCTTTAACTTATATTTTTTCCTGTCTTTTGCTTTTGACCTCACAACTTTGCTCATAAACTCTTAGCAATACCATTGAGCGACTAATGGAAAGCTTTCAGTTTTGTCCTATTATGCGTCTAGAAATTATAAAGTGTTTGATTACCATTGGATTGTTGTTTAATTCCCTGTATTTGGGTTTTTAAATTGGAATTGAATCAAGTTTAACTCTGCAACTAGTTACTGAAGTTCTTTACAGCATAGTGACTTTAAAGTCATCAGAGAAGCTGTTAACTTTTGGTTACTTTTGCTGTCTAACTATTATTATTTACATTCCATCATTTTACATTTATGTTATTCTGAAAATGCTAACAATTGAACCGAGACTGTATCTTGCCTTATAGCTGTGCTCCTGTTGTATAGTGCAATGATATGAAATGCATTTAATGACGAGACACTTGGCAGAGTTGTAAATGCTGTTCAATAGGAGTCAAATGTTTTGTATGCAGTTATTTCCTCTGAGCTCAGGGGCCGGCGTATCTCCGGGTTTGTTGAAGCGCTGCGTGTGCAGCCACCGTGCTGCAGCTCTCTCCCATAATAGCTGAGGACAAATAGATACACATTGTTTGTGTTTGTTTTTCCAGAGTCAGGGAAGCGCTTTATCATGAACCCCACCTCTCAACATCATTAGAATAACACAAAGTGACAAACTGAATGCTTCCTCTCCATTCGCTCTTTTTCTCTCTGGTCGTCTCGCTCTCAATAACAGGTCCCTCAAATTTAAATCCCTTGTTTTCCAAACAGTGTTATTGCTTATCCCCAAGTTCTTGTCACCGATTGCCCTCAAAATTCGCCAAAATCCAATTTAAGGCTTGTCTTTACCTATATTCCCAGCTTGCCTGTTGTGAGAAGGGAGACAGCGGTGTCATGGCTGTAATTAAACGCTGAAGCACTGATCCGTCGATGTTAGCGCCAGACAGAGGGTGGAGTGGTCGCGGCAGTAATGGCCCCATTAGAATTTCCGAAATCTTCTTATCGCCACGGAGATGTTGCAGAGCTCTGTCACTTCCCCTCTGCCGGCACGCTCCAACTGTAAGCATTTTAATGGCACATTCGTCAGGAACCGTAATGAATTCTGGATGTTATGCGCGCTGTCGGAGGAGTCAGTAGAGCTGAAAAGGGGAAAGTGTGTTTGTGTGTGTGTGTGTGTGTGTACTTAAGACAGATGCCAGCGATGCACATATTTGACATGAGACAGGCCAGAATAATTTTAAAGTCCTTACTAACCTAAAAAGACCCAGTCTTCCCTCACACAGCAACCCACGCGCCACCTGCTGTCTGTTCTGTGACTGATGGATGGGTGTTTGCACACGAAACTGTACACTTTTGTCTGGCAAGCTCTGATCTGATTGGCTGACCTCATGCAAACAAACCATGAGAGCTTTTGAAACAAAACAGGACGTATTGCACAAAGATGGAATACAAATAATTTTGGAAATATTTTACATGCAAATATGACAACGGCTTTTATCATTCCCAACACTTGTTTGTTCGAATCTGTCCAAAACATTCTCAGATTTGGTTGCATGAGGCCGTGCAGGAAATATTATTGCTAAAACTGAACGCAAAACATAAGACCACCTCGACAAACCCTGCTGTTTTTCCTAAGGGTTCTCAAACACTTTTGTTCTTCTTGTAAAATGAATTTTAGGGTGCTTAACTTTGCTGTGTAAATGAGCGTATCGAGGGCTTTCATTTTAAGAGTAAGAGTCAGTTTCCTGCTGAGTGTGACTGCCACTCTAATGAAACTCATATCAGAGAGAAAAAGAAATGGAGAGAGAGAGCGTCAGTGACAGGAAATGCTGTCAGAGGGCTGCTGTCGTTCCCACACACGGCTAATTGCTTAAGCTGAACAGGTCGACTTGGAGCGCGGAGTAAAACTGTGTGTAATTATTTCTCATTGCTACAGTGTGTGTTACGGTGTTTTGAATGAAGTGCTAATCACACAGAAACAAAGAGGTTTATGAAGGGTCTGTGTGTGGTGTGCTCCAATAAATAAAGTAAAAATACAGACTTTTAAATGGAGAATATGCGTTTGATTGCAGTAAGTTACGTGAAAGCTGTGCAAAAAACATTTGATTAGAACAAATTACAGCATACAAGTCTCACTGGGTGTTAGTTTAATATTTTGCTCATATATAACCCGTATGGTGTGACATTTTAATGTTTGTTAAACGTATGGCTGTTTGTTTTGTTGCATTTTAGCTTTTACTTTACATTTAATTTTTTCAGGAATGGTTATTAATCAAATAAAAATGTGTCTTAGGATGTTCCTATGAAGTTAAATCACCTGTTTAACAGCGGAGAGTAAATTAATTTACAATTATTAATGCCAGATTATACGTTTCCATTATTCGCGTGTTAGCACTCTCTACAAATAATGACTGTTTAAACACACTTTAAATGTTCTGTGGCACCTGGTCTGTTATATTGTTCTATAACATAGACAGAGATGTGATTTTTCTGTTTTATTAAAAAGCTGTACAGCTGCTCTGCTGCTAATATGTCAGTCAAAGCTGTTGAGGTAACGCATGTAACCTGTGAGCTAAAGATCATGTTGTTTTAATCACGCTGGAACTCATATAGGAACTTATATAGAAATGTGCTATAATTATAAGAAATCTGCTATGTTTTCCAATGAGCTGCAAGTACAGGCACAGTAGACCGACATTTTAAGTTAAAGTCACTGGTAATATATAACGGCAATAAACTGCACATCTAAATTGGCTGTGAACGGCAAAAAAAACTCATTTACCTTGGGGAAATCTGTTTATTGTTCCAGTCAACAGCCTTAATTAAAACATGTCAATTTTGCACTTGATAACTTTGGTGTAATTTCATTACTGAAAAGCGAAAGCGCTGCTACACAAACGTAAAACTGATTTAAATGAAACTTTTGTGGAAGAATGAAGAGCAACCGAAGAGATATCATTGAGTTCAAGGTAATTACAGGAATGCATCAATGCTTTTAAAAGCGTTCTGTGAATGCAGAGGAAAATGAAAATGGCATTAGTTGATATAGTTAGCAGCTTTCTTTGACAGATGAATTGCACCAAAAGAGACGCTCTGTCTATGGTTGATGCTAACAACCGAATATATAACGTTCATCTTACAGTAAAACAAATCTGAGACCTCGCACCCAATTATGAATCCTCGTTCAATGGTGTAGCATAACCATGAGTGTGAGTAAGCAGAAGTTACTTGTTTTCATTGTGTGGTCACTGTGGGTTCAGTTGTTGGCCTGTAATATAGCTGCCACAGCTGTAGCAGGCTAATTATCTGCTGCTAGCAGCTGGTATGTTTCCTGTCCAGCCTTTTAAAGGTCAGCGCTTCTCTGTGCAAAGAACAATAGATGCTTTCCACATTTCTGCATTTGGAGACACGAGCAAACGAAAGCTGTATCGATGTCTGAAGAGGTCTCTGGGAGGCGATAGCAAATGTTTCAGTTTGTCATCTCTCTCCCGTTTGCACACGTGATGTCTGAGCAGCACCGAGCCGCTTGGCTTTCTGGTACCAAAGACACAAGAAAGCTACATGCAGGGTCTGTGGATAGTTCTGGTTGTGATGCTGTTTGGGTTTGATTACACAGATATCTATAAAGGGCAACGTCTTTTGAACGATCGCTCTCACTCGCTTCAAAAGCTCCGCCCCCGCATCCCTCGCTCATTCCTCTCTCCGTATTTCCTTCCCTCCAGTTTCATCCTTTCATCATAATCATATTGATCTGACTTTGCAGATGGCTTTCGCTTCCTCTTACGAAATCAGGAAAGTTGATGAAATAAACTAAATTGGTTAAGGCAGGAATAGCAAACCTCACTGTACACACATCCCACATGTGTTGTGAATATATTCATACGTGCACTGTATAGAATAGTATAGTATAGTACAGAATGATATAGGTGTGGAGATAGATATGTATGTATACATGTGTATGTAAATGATCTGTGTAAAATAAATGAATAGACAGACACAGATACACACACCCATATATCTAGGTAGTTATGTATACATGTAGATGTATGTATTTATATATATTATGTGTGTGTGTGTGTATATGCACAACTACAAATAGGGCTACTATATATAAATATATATGTGTTTGTGTGTATATGTACAGTAATGGTAGTGTGTGTAAATGTATAGAACACACACATTTATATTCACTTGGATGGAATAGTTTGATGGGATGTGTGATGTGATCACATGCTGTCAGTGGGTCAGTGTTCTGGCTGAGCTGCATCTGTATTGCTTCTGATGCTCTTCCCTAGCAGGAGATGAGACCAAACACCCTCTGTTCCCTGCGTGGGGCAGCCGTCTAACTGAAGAGGGCATCTGAATTTCTTCAGTCGTCTTCAGTCACTCCCTCTTTCTCATGGATTTAGCGAGTCGTGCGGCGAAAGAAACGGTTTATTGATTTTAGGTTTGGCAAAGGGAGAGGTGGAGAGATGGAGGGAGCTCCACTTTGCCTTTCTTCCCTTTTTTCCTGCTGTCTGAAAGGGGGTTTTAGTCCAATCTGGCAGCCGTTACGCCGGCGGCTGAGGGGCGGGGGGACACGAGGAGGTCATTCATCAGAGCATCTATGCTTCAGCATAAAGTAAAGGGGATGGGATGATGCCAGCGAGCGTGTTGTGATGTAATATGTATTAGGTTCGGCCTGCATTAATTGCGATCCATTTACAGTAAAGAACAGCTTACCGCATCGGCCACTAAACATGCGCCTTTGTCAGTGTTTGACCTTTTTTACCTTTCCTGAAGCCTTTTTAAGACACAGCACAAAGTTTAGACCTTACACAAAGTAAATCTTTGCTTAGTATTGATTCTGTGTGAGGGGAATTTGATAGAGACTGCTTATACATTGTGGGATTAGGGCGCAAGATGTGTTTGCAGTGATTTGAGCTGGTGGGAGGTGGATACAGTGACCTGTGTCAGCTGTGCTTTGGTGGGGGTGGGCGGGCGTATCACAGGCCCCCAAAACGCCCATTAATATTAAAAATACATTATGAATGTGTGCACATTACAGTGATAAAGTTTTTGTTTGCATAGGATAGGAATATTTGACTCTGAAATTGATCATTTATATTATCAAGTGCTAATTATTTATTTGCTTTTATTCATACGAAAGATTGTTGTAATAGGGGAACCTTTGAAAAAAGAAAGGCAGATCGTATCGCTGTTATTGCTATTTTTTCACATTAGTTAGTGACCAGGCAGATAAATGTTGCCTATTTCTAAGCTGAAATTGCCACTATAATAGATCTGTCAGACCTAAAGTGGACGTAGTGGTGGTTTCTGCACTGATAGCTCGCTTGCTTAGTTGTGGCACTTTGTGTGGATGGTGTTCTAGTCAGACTCACCTCACCAAAGGTTAACAAGATCCTGCAAGTCTATAAGTTGGGAATGAGGAAAAGTGCAACACTCAAAATGGCCGCTTTAGCAAAGTGCAGCGCTTGCTAGTCTTTGCGCATGCGCTGTAGCTAGAGCGACTTGGAAAAGTGTTTTTAATGCAATTTAAGATACAATTTATTGAGCATTTGCTGTTAGTTTCAGTAGTTTATAGGCCATGTGTGGTTTTATGGTGACATTTTCTTAAAGGGACTTTGAGGAAAACATGCAAATATCTCTAGATTCTTGTTCAAGACAAATAGCAAGCGTGTTGTATGTTTAAGTGAAACATGATGGATCAGGGTGAAAAAAACTGAATGGAGGGAAAGAAAAGTGAGGCGTCAGGTGTTTAGCTGAAGTGCTGACGTCCTGAAGTCTCCTTTGAGTGGAACATTTCTGTATCTCCTGAAGTTCCTGCTATTAGGTTTGTTCTGCACACTGCACAGCGACACCATATCTTTGAAACAGGCTTGTTTTAGACGAAACAGACTTTGCTGAACAAAGAGATTGTGGAGTGTCAATAAAAGCCGAGTTTCATGGAGCTCAGCCCAGAATATTAAACACAAGCCAGTTCTATATGAAGCCAACTGTCTCGTATACGAATGATGAGTTTTCTGCATAATTAGTTGTCTGTCTGGGTGGAGATTATGGAGATGTGTGATTATATGTCGAAACCCAAAGTTCATTGTCAACATTTGGCTGTTGACAGCGTTTGCTGGCCGATGGGTATTGGAGCATAAAGGCTGCGATAATCTAAGTTTAATCAATAAGGTTAAATGAATTTGACCTCATGGTGTATTTAACCCCAGTACCAGATGTCACAATGATTTGAATCAGATTCTCACAGCTGATTACAGATGTGCTTGAGGTTTGTGGGTTTGTGTGTGTGTGAGTGAGAGTGTGTGTGTGTGTGCGCGTGTGCATGTGTGTGAGAGGGATCGTGTGTGAGCACACGTGCATAAACATATGCAAGCATGCATTTATTATCATCTCAAGGAATGCATTTTGTGCAAGGAAACTCTGTAATGATGTTGCTAATTAACGCAATTACGTTAATTGTGTGAAATGTTATTGGCACCCATACTGTGTGCGTTTATCAAATCTCTCACCTCGCCACACGCCCGACACACATTCATAAACACTCAACTTCTTTTTCTTTCTTTTACGAACTGCAACTTTCACTTTTGGAGTCGGGAGAACGTTGCAAGATGCTTCAGGAATGCTATTATGATGATTTCAGCATTTACATTTAGATGGAAGAAGTTTTGAAGGAGAGGAAAATTTCCTCTTCTGAGAATTCGTGGGAAATGGTTTGTCAGCCGAACACTTTCAGGTCTATTCCAACCAAGAGGAAAATCTCAAACAGAAAGCTTCTTACTCGAGCCTCACAGCCAAAGTGTGAGGTCTTGATCTGTCTTATTTCTGACACTAAACTGAAGTGAACAGTAAAGCTCTGTCTTAGTAATAGTGTTTGACCGATATCGATTTTTCAATGACCGGTTTCAATACGAGACCAGGGTGGTAAATGACCAGTATAATGCTGAGACGTGTCTGACAAAGGCTAACAGATTTGCATTAACGCTGCAATCTGTAACCTTTGCCTCTACATCGCCATCTGTGTTTGAAACATGAGACTGCAGGTTGCTTTGCAATTTTAAATCATCATTGTAAACTTACTGTTGAGAATCATGGGAAATAGGGAGACATGAACACCGATCTGTCGTGTATTTGCTCAATAACTGATTTGTTTTATTTTTAACCAAAAGTTACAGATTGCTATAAATCCAAAAAAAAGCTGAAATTTAATAATCACTAAATAACAAAGATTTGTTTTCAGTTTGCAGATTGGCCTGAAATCATGAAAAGTGTTCATGTTGTTTTTGTAGCACATTGTTATTTTTGCCTGTTATCTTTTTGAAGCCAATTCTGTGTGTCTCTACAGAAAAACTGGATGTTCATACAATTTTTTTTCTGGTTCAGGATCGTTTAGAGTACTCGTGTATTGGCCACTTTGAATTCTGTGTTGGATAGATAGCTTTCCAATTTGTTGTGTTGTGCTGTAATTTTTCTCCAATGTCTTAACTGTTGTTTTCTTTGAGTTTTTGCTAATTTGATTTGGTGTAATTGAGTTTATATCCTGGGGCTTTGCCAGACATGTTTTACTGAATGAACACAGCCCCAAGTCCTCTTTCTCTCTTTCTATTTTTCTCTCTTACAGAATGTTTAATGTTAAACACAAATGCTGTTCTTTGAACGTGTCAGTCATCAGTAAAAATTAAAAGGTTGGAAACATTTTTCATTTATGTTACTGTGACAGACTTTTTGTTTCTTTGGTTCTGCATTGTTATCGCACAGATTAAGATACAGAAATGCAATTGTGCAAAATGTCATCATTTTTGAAACGTCTGCTATTAATAATGTATCCGTAGCAATTTTCAATAAACCGCCGTGATGGAGTCTTGACTGTTCCACACGTTTTTCTCTGTTTTTTGTTCTACATATAGGCACAATGATTTATGCAGCGGATGATGATAATCTTCCACCACGAGGTACTTCGGTTCTGGCGGGTCACCTCAGGGTGGGTACAGCCCATTTATCCGCAGGAATATAGATTATTCTGTCCTGTTTCTGTATCTAATGTGCAGGCATGTGATTCCTTCATGTTCCTGTTTATCAGATTCCTGAGGTGAGCCGCGTGTGCGCGTGTCGTTGAGGTAGGCGGCCATTATTCTGTTCTTGGGAAGCAAGTGTTTCCATGACGATAAGAGCCCTGCCCTCCTTTGTCTACATTAAGGTGAGAAGCGCATCCGCGGAAGCGCATGCACGGAAGAAAGGAAAAAAGATAAGGTTGTTTTTCTCTCGCCGTGCCCCCGCTTCGCACTCCTGAGTGTTTTTTCTCCCCCCTATTGTGCCTTTCACCGTTTTATCGGCTTCAGAAGAAAAATGTGGCCGTGGCGAGTCAAAATGAAGTTTTACAGCCCTCGTATCTGCGTCTTTTATGACGGGAACAGAACTCGAACGCGTGGTGCGAATTCCTGGCAAATTGGTGGAAGCGTTTATCTTTAGAAGAGAGGAGAGTTAGAACAGGACAGTTTGTAAAGTTGCCTCTGTGAATTCAACGTCTGTAGCTGATAGATGAGCCGTCTTCACCTGTATTGAAACACAGTTTGATAAATGGGCAGCTCATTGATTCTGGCGTTGAAAACTCGTCCTCCACCCTTATGCATATTCTCCACAGGATACAGCAGATCACAGAAGTGCAGCGCATTTATCACAGCCAGGTGATAGTTGTCAGAATCTGTGTGACTCGTACAATAATATGATCGGCAGGGAGATACTAGTGTCAGGTTAGTTTCATTGCTTGGGCTAAACACTTATTTTTTAACAGTTATGTCTTAAATGACTACAGAGTTATAATACTGAATATAATGTTACACAGATGAGGTTACTAAGTCTTTTCATTGCACTACAATCATGTTAACACTAGGGCTGTACTTTTAAAATGGTGTGTAGAGTATTTTAACGTTAATGGGCTGTACTGAACTGTACTGTAAATGCCACACTGTAGCATTATTTTTTTTAAATAAAGCAAGGTAAACATTTAGCTTCACCTAGACTGAACCCAGAAATTTTCTCAAAAAGCTTTATTTACATTGTGGAAAACTTTTTTTATTTTGAAGTGAAATATGACCACATTTTTGAATGTTTTCTGTTATTCAGCCGTTCAGAACATTTAGTCATTTTTAAAGCAATCCATCAGACGTCCAACATTGATGCCGATCAAGTGCAGATTTTGGTGACTGGAAGCGTTGAGGCTCCAGAATGAAACCTCTCTCATTATTTATTCAGTGTCACTTTGTTCCAAACCTCGTATGACTTTCTGTGTTTCTTGGAGCACAAATGGAGATGTTGGAGATGTTGACATCTTCAGTCACTTTTACTGAGTGGTAAATCAGTGTGTACAGTGATCCACAGATTTTTATGGTTTATTATGGTTTATTTACAGTTACCTATTTTTTTTACCAGACTGTATATTAATTTTTACACTGTAAAAATAAGTACTGGTAATTTTCTGCACAACACAATGCAGTTCAAAATCCAGGGAAAACGGCTGTACAAAAATGGAAAATTCCTTATTTTTTATTTATTAACAGCATACAGTAATTAATTTTGTGTTACTATCTGTAAGACAGAGTAAGTGAATGAAATGAACTGTTTATAGTGTTAAACGTGTTTGCTTGTTTGCCCCAGTATACAGTGTAGGCTGACATGAAAGACATGGGAGAGTACCTGTGTAGACACATTGCAGAATACAGCTCTGTTGTTGTGTGTGTGTGTGTGTGTGTGTGTGTGTGTGTGTGTGTGTGTGTGTGTGCACGCGCCTATGGTGAGGTGACAGCGCCTAACGTTAATTGGACCATCTTTCTGGTTCTGTCTTTCAAACGGTTCGTCTTCCTCTCTTTCTTTCTATCATCTCTTCCTTTGTTAAAAGAAAGCATAAATATTTTACAATCCATCCCACTGCTTTCTTTGATCATAATAACAAACACAAGCTAAACAAAGATATGCATATATGCTTATGTTTATGTGTGTGTGCTGAGAGATGGTTAGAGCAAACATTTGTAGCAATTAAAGCAATTTTTTTTTAATTTTCTTGCATAAAAACTCAGTTAGCATGAGTCCAGGAACCCCTGTGAGGTAAAATGGAGAACTATGTTCTTCATCTACAAAAGCAAGCGATCTCGCACACAATTTTATGTTATATATCTCCATAAACAATTTATAGGTCTGATTTATTGTTTGTATGGGCATTTACTGAGGCCGTTGCCACAAGCAGCAAAAATGGATGAGTAAGAAAGGTTTGATGTAAGAGACGGAACGCATTAATAGACAGATAAATGAGTGTTTACACGCACAACTGTGTGCTGAAAACTCACAAATCTGCTTGTTCTAAAAAACAGGCAATTATCGGTCTGTGTGACGCACTTGGTGTGTTTTTAATATCGTCGGTTGTTGTTTTTTTTGTGCACACAGTTGTGAATGTAAACAAAAGCGTTAACTTCACGCGAGGTTGGGTTTTAATTCCTGCTGCTCGCAGGTGTTTCTGTGATTTTCTGGTCACCCTGTTGTATGGATATTTCACAGAGAGAAATGGACAATTTGACCTTACAGTGTTCCTCTGATATCCATGAACTTACACACACTGCTCCTCTGTGCTCCTCTGTGCTTCCCCGCTTTGATTCATCCACCGAAGAGGACGGCCAGCCAGCAGAGAGGGTCACTTCAACCCTCCCGATCTCTTAGCTTCTTCTCATATTAATCAAGACTCCAGACGCTTCCACAGGCTCCAATTCCACTTCAAAGCCAAACTATTTCCCGCAATCTGAAAGGCCTGTCATCACCGTGCACCAGAGAGAGAGAGAGAGAGAGAGAGAGGCAAACAGATAATGCATATCCTAGAGATGTGAAGTGGACGATCTGCACCACCCGGGCAGCAAAAGTACATGGGGGTATGTCTGCGCTTCAGAGGTCGGGGGAGAAAATAATCATCCCTAGCGCGCGCTTTCTCTCTCTCTCTCTCTCTCTCTCTCACTCGCTCCGTCTCTGTGAATTCCCCAGAAGTGTAAGTGGTGGTGCACTCATGTTAGCTAGCTCTGCATGAATTATGTTGCATCCGTGTGCCATTGTTGTGATAATGGGTAAAGTTATCTTCAAAGCTGAGTGGGGAACGCCGCAGGGTCGGAGAGAGGCAGCCTCTGCGCCGCGCCTAATCCGTGAAATTACACCTGCCGCCGCTTCCTCGCCGGCCGCGTTCCTAAAACTATTAAAATTAACAAAAGTTTCAGATAGAGACTTAATTAACATCCTGGCCTTTCCACGAGCACCTTGCAAGCTCAGGTACTCTTTCATGTTTGTGCGACAGACAGAAAGGGAGGAAAGAGAAGTAAATTAGATTTGGTTGAGAAATTGCCGAGGGCTTGTGGGTTCATGCGCACCTGCTCGCCGCTTTTAGGAGATGAAACGAAGCAGACGCTCTTTTTGAACATGTTCTTTGCTTCCCGTCATTAATGCCGCTCGTGTGAGCGCCATTCTAACAGTTTCTGCGCAGCCAAAACGAAGTAAATTTCATTTACAGACGCACATCAGTTGAACGCAGCGTATGACTAAACACAAAGTTTATATAACTAAAATGCACTCCTGAACTTTGACTAGGGAAATTATCAGTGAAGTTAAATTACTGGACATACACACACATATATGTACATATATGCATGTAGACACATACACATTATGTATGTATATATAATATTTGTGTATGTATGTATGTATGTATGTGTATATATATATATATATAAAATTAGTTACTGTATGTGTATGTACACACGTGTGTGTGTGTGTGTGTGTATATGTTTATGTGTATATGTACATACAGTAGAGATTACATTAAGATACATTGTTGGCATATATCCAATAATACATTTGGCCAGACAACAGATTTAAGACCTTACAGCACTTTTAAAATTACCCTTGTGTCCCTCTATATGTGAACAGAATTGATAAATAATAAGAGTGATTTGTGTGTCATTTGTAAGTGTGTATAATTAGTCAGTCGATAAGTGTAATGCCACTGTGTCTTAATGGGAAAATCAATTGTTTTCTTCCTTAGCTTGACCTCAAACAGCTAAAAAGACCACAGCTCAACACATTTTTGCAGGAACTGTGTCATTTTATCTGTATAGGTTTGTCACGTGTTGCGTTTGGTCTGTTGCTTTTGGTCTGTTGCGTTTGGTTTGTTGTTAATACACTATGTCAGCCGATGTGTTTCACGTGTTTAAATCCATGTATAGAATTCCGACATATTTTTAGTCACAATCGGTTCTGGGAATCAGAAAAGCCTGTGAAGTTCCTCTGTCAGCGGCTCATTGTGGATTAACTTTCCCCTGAGCTTCTTTACGTTGCTCTTGTGTTGCGGTGTCGTGA